>JAYESA010000018.1:45634893-45788874 GCA_036927795.1 Iris macrosiphon
TATTGATACAACATACCATATATAGGTTGTGAGACACCGACTTGGGCATTGAGAGACATACCTTGCTCAGGACGTCAGGCGAGTACATTTCTCTGATAGTTTTTAATTCATAATATTGTATATATGCATATTCTAGAATTGTATACATTGATCCCGATATAGTGATTTCATGGACTGGTACTATATGGATCCCATCAGGAGGTGTTATCCCCTACCGTGTTCAGCGGGTACTCGTGTACATTGTATCTTATCGTGTATATTGGGTATTGATGATACTTCGTGTTCACACACTGCTCGTGTTCAGTGTGCTTATTCGTGTATACCCACTGCTCGTGTTCAATGATTATATTTTGTGTTCGTAGCGTGTCGTGATTGACTCCATCGGTATTAGTTGGGGGTAGGAGAGTAGGAGTTGATTATGTGATCAAAGCCATTGTTACATCGTATACATTCTGGTTACATACCTCACTTGTAATCATCTTACCTGATCATGTTCACCCAACCCGATCACATAATGAACTTGTATTCTGAGGCACATTTGTTAGTTTAGATTGCAGTCATTTCATCATATTGTGATATTTATATTGTTGATTTATATTCTCGTATATTACTTGTATATCTTGTTTATCATTCATATTCTTGTGATCTTGTATTTTATTTCTATATCTGTTTATATGCTCGATTATGCTATTGAAACTGCTTTCAGAGGTATGTACTTTGCTCCAATTCTGACTGGATATATTTTTCCCGATGACTGTTATATAGAGCAATGTCCCATATTCTATGGGCCGCTGGACGGTGTACCTTTAGAGGATACTCTTATTGACCAGGAGGACTTAGTTGCAGAGCCTGAGGAGGTCTAGTTTATTTGTATTGGATTGTATTAGACTATTATTTTGGTGGATTCACAGTTATATTATTATTTCGGATTGTGGATTGTATCTTATTATTTTCTTCGCTATTACATTCGTGCATTATTCTTTCTTAGTTTATTTTGTGATTGAGATTAGTTATACTTGTGAGATACCATATTGCTCCTCCGTTTGGAGTTTAGATGATTGACAGGTACCATGTTATATTGTTGAGATGTTAGATAGTTATAAATAACCCAGACAGTGTTCTACCGCCAATTCTGCGGTGTTGGCTGGGCGTAACCACGTACTCGTGTCCGAATATCCGGGTACGGGTCGTGACACATTTTTAGTGGTAGCCCATGCAGATCTAGATTCTTATTGTAGTTGTATTCGTCTAGAGTACTGCTACGAGCCTGCTTTAGGAAATATGATTTAGGCTGGGAGTTTACTCAATCACACCTAAGAAAATTTTAATATCTGTTTTTGCAATCCTTATCTATTGAATATTGCTTTACTTGTCCTTCTTTGATGATATTGTATCATATTCAATATTGATTCCGTATTTTAATCTATCTTCATGATGCCGCCGAAGATACGTTTCCAGCGATCAAGTGTCCCGACAGTGCGATCAGTCACTTCATCACCCATGAGGGCAGCACCCTTAGACGATGGTCCAGCACCTACATTCAGGAGGTCAGCTTCAACTATCCAGGTGGGCGTATCGGCAGCAACTTTCGGAGGTGCTCCACCTCCAGTGCCGAGGATAGGGCAGACAACTTCAAAGGATCCAGCAACAACACGGGTCCAGCGAAGAGGTCTCACTTTCAGCTGCAGCACCAGAGGCCTTACCAGCACCAGAGGCAGCAGTATCACGAGCCAGCTTGGGCTCCGGCTCAGCAGATGCATCAGATTCAGAGGGCATAAGTTCCTTACACTTTCTGTAAGAAGCAAGGACACGGATGAGACACATGCAGGATGAGGCTAGGCTAATGCTTATTATATGGATCGAGAGATCATCAGTTGTAGGCTTGTCCCAAAGTCCCAGCTCGTCCAGCTTAGGATGGAGGACAGGCACAGACGACACCCGCTAGACCACCAGCAGGACAGCAGCAGAGAGGACCACTTCTACCGCAACAGCAGCAGTTTGCCTAGCATCAATAACAGAGAGGAGCGCAACGACAGGGGTGAGATTTTGCCTTGACTGTGGAGGAGGAGGAGCCGGTTGGTGATGTCATCTCAGGTTCAGTTTATCTTGACTCCTTTCTAGCTGATCTTTTATTCGATTCTGGTGCTTCTCATTGCTTTGTATCTGTATCTTTTGCTTTGAGATATCGTCTTGAGTCTGAACCGTTGGCGAGGACTTGTAAGATCATGACCGGGGATGGCATCATCCTGGTCAGTGATGTTTACAAGAACCAGAGAGTTTATTTGGGAGGCCGTGAGCTGAGCATATGTTTGCTAGTAATGCCACTTCTGAGTTACGATATAGTACTCGGGATGGATTGGTTGAGTAGACATCATGCTAATATCGATTGTAGTGAAGGCAGAGTTTTATTTCAGACACCAGAAGGGCTGGAGTTCGAGTTCGTCTGAGGAGCAGAGCAGAGCGAAGGCAATTTCTGTGGAGCTTTGGTCGAGGAGCAGGAGCCGCCACATCCGTTGATTGCAGAGTTCTTGGATGTCTTTCCAAAGGAGTTGCCAGGGTTGCCACCGGATAAAGATATGAAATTATTTATAGATTTGGTGCCAGACGCAGAGACGATCTTTCAGCACATCTATAGAGTCAACAACAGTGAACTGGCGGAGTTGAAGAAGTAGGTGGATGAGTTGCAAGACAAGGGCTTTGTCCATTCTAGTTTATCACTATGGGGTGCTCCAGTACTTTTTGTACCAAAGAAGGATGGGTCGGTACATATGTGTATCGACTATATGGCACTTAATAACCTCACTGTCAAGAACAAATACTCGTTGTCGCGGATAGATGACTTATTTGACCAGTTGAGCAGAGCGAAGGTATTCTCAAAGATAGACTTGAGGTCAGGTTACCACCAGGTGAAGGTGAAGAGGGAAGACATCCTGAAGACAGCTTTCAGGACTCGCTATGGGCAGTTCGAGTTCTTGGTGATGTCGTTTAGGTTGACCAATTCTCCGACAGTGTTCATGAACCTGATGAACATGGTATTTCATCAGTACCTGGACCAGTTTGTTGTAGTCTTCATAGATGATATTTTGATATACTCGAAGACCCAAGAGGAGCATAAGCAGCACTTGAGGATTATTTTGGAGACCCTTAGGAAGGAGAAGCTGTATGGATAGTTATCGAAGTGCGAATTCTTTCTTGATAAGGTTGAATTCCTTGGGCATGTCATTACATGAGATGGAATCTTGGTAGACCCAAAGAAGATCTCAGCAGTTGAATTATGGTCTACCCCGAGTTCAGTAGCAGAGATCAGGAGCTTCCTTGGATTAGTAGGCTACTACCAGAGGTTTGTTCAGGACTTTTTCAGACTTACAGAGCCGATGACTAGGCTGACCAGAAAGGACATAGAATTCGTTTGGACTGAGGATTGTCTGTCAGTATTTGAGGAGCTGAAGAGGAGATTGACTATAACTCCCATCTTGACACTACCATCAAGAGCAGGAGAATTTTCCATTTACAATGATGCATCAGGGAAAGGTTTGGGTTGTGTGTTATAGCAGCACGGGAAGGTAATTACCTATATTTCCAGGCAATTACGCCCGCATAAGAAGAACTACCCTAACCATGATTTAGAGTTGGTGGCGGTTATCTTTGCTCTCAAATTATGGAAACACTATATATATGGAGAGAGAGTAGAGATCTTCACAGACCATAAGAGCTTAAAGTACATATTTACACAGAAAGAGCTCAACATGAGGCAGCTGCGATGGTTGGAGCTGATGAAAGACTTAGACATATCCTTGCAGTACCATCCAGGGACGACCAACGTAGTCGCGGATGCTTTGAGCAGGTATCCCATAGCTATGTACTTTACTAGAGACAAACATTTATTGGCATATCTAGACAGTTTGGGCATTGAGTTATTAATTCTGGGAGTCGCAACATAGATGTGGGGACTTCAGGTTCAGTCAAAACTGATGGACCGAGTCAGAGCCGGACAATATGAGGATGAGTCTCTGAGGAGCATCAAAGCACAATTTTAGGTCGGGCTGGCATAGGACTTTATCGTCGCAGATGATAGATTATTGCGACACGGTACCCGATTGTGTGTACCGAGAGGAGCATTGCTAGAGGAAATTCTGCAGGAGACGCATCGTTCCTAATACTCTATGCATCCAGGTGCCAATAATATGTATAGAGACATGAGGGAGCATGTATGGTGGTATGGCATGAAGCGGGAGGTAGCTAGCTTCTTGTCCAAGTACTTAGTTTGCCAGCAGGTCAAGGCGAAGAGATAGAGGCCAGGAGGATTGCTTCAGTCTTTACATATTCCGGAGTGGAAATGGGAGCATGTGAACATGGATTTTATATCAGGACTTCTGCGTTCTCCAGGATCCTTAAAGTCATTATCATATTCTCCAAACAGACTTCTAATCCCACTATCGAGTCTTCATGCTCAACTCAGAATATAATCCAATCGAGTCAAGCAACAATTCGATAAACATCTATATTAATTTTCTTGACCAAGTCATTCATTTTATAATCCTGAATCCTTATCCATTACTATCATAATCTTCCAAAAAATATTTGCAATCATTGAAACCAATCCAACAAGTAAAATTTAAAGTCGCATAAACCAGCAACAACCCTAAAATGATGCTTCGTACTACCCCATCCATTGTTAACAGACTCATCGATACCCAACTCATAAATCAACCAAAACTACTAGGCTACTCAATACACCACTAAGGGATCCAGCCACTCTGTATACCAACACTCCTCTACCATACTCTGAGCCAATGTCCCTTCATGACAATCCTTACTATGGTGATCCAAACGATCATAAACATAACATCTACCTCAACGCCAATCGATAGATCCCTGAAATAAAATTACAATGATTCTATTTGAACATCTTAGCTCATTCCATACTCACTGAAATCCAGGCACATTCCTTCAATACTCGCATCAATAATACTTAAATCTTACTTTAATATCTCTACTAATATCCTATTGTTCATCCAATATCTAAATTAACCAAATCTAACTTATCTTTATACCTTATAATCCTCTCAAACAATACATCCTGCCTCACAATATATTCAAACTATTTGCTGGTACTCTTTAAATCTATTCCTGGTCAACAAAATACCCTTATAAGTTTATAACTTATCTAGATATTGTATGGAATACTCAGCAAACATCGAGAAGAGTCAAAGTCTTAGATCACAAAAATAACTCAGAGTTGAAGAGAATCAATTGAGTGTCCAAGGATATAAAGTTGTGCTCCGATACCAAAAATATCACGTCTCGGTTCCACAGAACTGAAAGTCTCCAATAGATGTGATATCGTACAAGCCTAAATTATACTTGTACAAAACAAATACCAAAATGATCGATAGAATATCTAAGATACGAAGTTATTATTACAACAGAAATATTAAGCAGAAAAATTAAATCGACAAAATATATACAAAATTAAATTCTCTTCTTGATAATATTATATTAGAATTACAATGGTTCTAAGCAAAAGAAAAACTCGATTAAAATCACTCTCCCACTCTCAATATAATAAAATATGCCACAAGACTTACAACTCAAGAACTATATAAACAATAATGTTTCATACATAATGTTCTTTATATACATACAATAAATATCTCTAACCGCAACATTTCAAGTTGCCAACCGAGCTGTAATGCCTCAGCACGTCCAAATAAATTCTATACCTGAGAAGATCTGGTAGCGGGACAGTATATTTAGGAATGCATTGGTAAGCGATCTCTTGTTCACTCAACTAAAACCAATATGTTGATTAAGTGAGTATAATAAAACATATATGTTCTTTCTAATATTGCCTTAGGATCCCTTACATTAATGAGCATACATGTCTCCATAAGCATAAAAGTATCACGCTCAAAGTTGAACTTACCCAATACTTACAATCATACCCTATCAATACATTGATAATATTTATAAAGTAAAATAAATATGTCACAAGGGTCCTTGCTTAAGACAATCATTATCCTTCATAAAAGTTCAACACATTAGCATGCAGCCTAACTACATGAAGGTCACTGTCACGACAAGCCATCCTGGATTGTAGCCAAGTTAGATGGTGATCCTTTCAATAAGGGTAGCGAGCCCCACTAAAAGTTTCCAAATCACCTATGCTAATACGTTAACACAACTACCTTGGGTCTTCCTAGGCCAACATGTTCGTTCGAGGAGCCTATAAACATTGTGCACAAGCTGACTAAGACCATAAAAATGTGTGAATAGTTAAACTAGAAGAAATATGCATGGCACATAAACTAAAATAACTATATAGTATATCTCTACTCCGCATATACCACAACATAACTCTTTCGCATTACCATATTTCTCGAGCCATCGCTTGCAACATTCTTCTCATTCCATTGATTTTTTTACCTTGACAACCCAATGGTTCCAAACTTTTATATTTTTTCATCTATGAAACAACGGTATTATACTTTCACATGATACATCACCACAACACAATATTCCACATCTATAACATAGTAGTATAACTATACTCCATGTAATAAGATAAGAACAATTCTATATTACACAAATCTATATCCTTAGTTTAACAATTTCATGTTCTATGGCAACAAGTTACTTAAATAAGCTTATTCTCTTTATCTATCTTGGTTCTTTGTTTTATATTAGTATGCAATAAGACTCATAGAATAAGGAAATAAACATGCAGTATCTATTTCATTATTGTCAAGGTAAAGGAGAGAAGGATCGAAACCACACACTTTATATATATTTAAGCTAATCGAGATGGGATACCTACCTTGACTTGCCACCAATCAAGGTGTGTAAAAGGGTAGGCGGCCCGAAACCCGGCCCCGGTTCGGTCCCGCCCCGGTCAAACCCGGTCCGGGCCGGCCCGGACCCGGTCAACGGACCGACCCGCTCCGGCCCACTCCCTTCCCACGGGTCCGGGCTGGGTCGAAGGATCCGACCTGCAAGTCCGTTCTGGTCTCGTCTCGTCTTTGTTCAGGCCTGGTCCAATTCGGTCGACCCGGTCGGCCCGGTCCGGACATGCCCCATTCTGGCCCGGTCAGGACATGCCCCATTCTGGCCCGGTCCGGACAGGTTCGACTGAGTTTTAATATATATATATATATATGGAATATATCCGTTGGAGAGTATTTTGGTCATTTTTCTAAAACGACCAAAATACCCATTATAACAACTCTTTTTTGAGGGTATTTAGGGTCATTTGGCCCTAAATTTTTTCTACAAATAGTCTATAATTTAAGAAAAATAAACATAACACAATTTATTCTCTTTTACAAAATTTATTCTCTCTTTTACAAAGTTTAGAAGAAAGGTAATTATAAAGTTTAGAAGCAAAGCAATTACTGGATTCTAACTTATTTCGTCTCAACATATTTTCTTGCGATTTCTTTTGGAGGCTTCTAGTAGACGTTACAAGTAACTTGAAGACTCAAGAGATGAAAGTGCCGATATCTCAGGGTTAGAATTTTAATCTCTTACTATGGATGACGCTACTGAAGGGGGGTTGAGCAATAAACTTCAACAAAAGACGGACGATGGACGACAATTTTTTTTAAAAAGACATTTACCTTTTTTTACAAGTTTTATGCAAATACAATATTATTTACAAGTTTCTATTTTTTTGTTACTTAATGTTATAATACATTTATAATTTTATTGCCATTAATAAAAAAAATTCAGCTTTTTCTTACTTAATGTTGTTAGTTGTTTGCATTTAACTTCTTTTGTCTATATAAATAATTTCTTTAAACTTTAAGTTATAAATTTATATTAAATTTAAAAAAATTATATAAAGATTTATACTTAAATTTATATAAATATAAATGCGAGATATATCGAAGTGAGGCGACCAAAGGCGATATATATATATATATATATATATATATATATATATATATATATATATATATATATATATATATATATATACACGCACACACACACACACACTTAAATTTAAATTAGAAAAAAGATATACACGTTTTATATAAGTTAGTGAATTTTTTTTAAAAAAAATTCAACTTATAAATATTTAGATTTTAATTTATACTTAAAGTTATATAAATGTTTATATAAAGAAATCAAATAAGTTTTTCTTACTTAATGTTTATAAATTTTTTACATAAATAAAAAAAACTTTCTAACAAATAATAACTTATAAATTTCAAATTATACAAAAATAACTTAGTAACAAAAAACCTATAAATTTTAACTAGAATTTATTAACTTATATAAGTTATATATGATATATGATATAGATTATATTATATATAATATATATATATATATATATATATATATATATATATATATATATATATATATATATATATATATAAACTTTCTAACAAATAATATATTTTTACTTAATGTTTATATAAATTTTAACTAGAATTTATTAACTTATATAAGTTATATATGATATATGATATATATTATATTATATATAAAAAAAACTAGGCCGGCATGACCCGACCATGAACCGGCCCGAACCTAGACCTGTTTGGCCCGGTCCACCGCGGACCGGTTCACGGGTCCGGGCTGGGTTGGGTGCCAATTCAACCGGGCCGGTCCGGCCCGGCCTGGCCCATTTTTGTTAACGGGTTGGACCCGGACCGACCCGAACCCAGTCAAAGCTGACCTCCGGATGGGCCGGGCTGACCCATTAAACATCTTGAGCCAACACCTAGATCCGAACTTGGTCGTACTTTACTCTTTTAGTTGCATTGTGACTCAGTACCAACAAAGAGTGGACAGATGAGTACCAGTGCTAACATGGAGGTAAGGCTATTTTAGATGGAATGTAGTTGCAACTTTAAAAGGAATATTATTTGGCTGGTTATCCCATTCAATTTTTTATTGTCTTCTGTAGTACGTCTAAGTGTTGGGGTCCAGTCTAGATTTGGTGAATTTTAGAGCCCAAATATGGTCAAAGATTTGATTTGATATAATTATAAAATCTATATTAAATATAAGATTTGATTATATTTTAAATTTGTATCAAATATTTAATTTGACCATATTTGGACGTCCATAATTGGTGTTGGGCTATTTAGGTGGAATATGATTCTTATTTTAAGGTTTTCTATTTAGAAAATCTTATTATGACCTAAAATATAATTTTTTATCCTATAAATATAGGAGGAGGGTGGAGGCACAAAATATAGCACAATTTGGATATTCGGGGTGCTCGTCCACAAAAAATCTAAGAGGGAGTCCGGGCTTTGCTCTTAGGACTTCGCCATCCAAGACAGAAGGAAGACATATATCTGATCGAGGAGTCATTGCCTTCGCTCAGGGAGATTGCTATGGGTTGGTGAGTGATTTTAATTATAATCCTTTTCTTTTCTTCTTGAGTGTGGTGGGGGGGGGGGGGGCTGAATCTATTAAGACAAAGGGTTCAACATTGATTTTGTCAATCTTGTAATTTTACCTAAGTTATAAAGGTTGGAATTTTTCCAGGTGTCGTAGTCATCGCCATATACTTGTCTTTATCTGTGATTGATGTTCGTTAGACAGGGGCTGGTTATCTCAAGTGGGTTGGCCTAAAGTTTCTACTACGGGTACTCTTAGACATAGTATCAGAACACTTTCAGGGCGTGTCCGATTTCCAATATCTGGTATTAGAGCTATTGGTTTTTGTTCTGGAAACTATGTCTACGGAGTAGATGAACACTCGTATGATCACTCTCACATGAAAGAATTGGGCGATTTGGAAGCCAATGATGGAGGATCTACTCTGGAGTAAGGACTTGCATGGTCCATTGGAGGGCGATAACTCTAAGCTGTCAGGCAAAGCTGTTGAAGACTGAAAATAACTGGATCGGAAGGCCATTGGATTCATCCGCCAATGGCTGGATGACTCGATATTTTACCATGTGTCCATAGAGAGTTCGGTAAAAGTATTGTGGGAGAAGCTGCATTCGCTGTATGAAAGAAAGACGACTAGCAATAAGGATTTTTGATTCGTCAAATATTCAACTCGAAGTACACGGAGGGTGCCCCTGTGGCACAACATCTGAACGAGATTCATGGTATTATCAATTAGCTGTCTATAATGAAGATGGTGATTGATGATGATCTTCAGGCCCTTTTGCTTTGAGTTCTTTGTCAGAAAGCTAAGAGATGTTGGTGGTGTCGGTGAGCAACTTCGCGCCTAGTAGAGTTGTCACGATGGAGGTAGTCAAAGGAGCTTGTTGAACGAGAAGATCCGGCATAACCAAGTGAAATTGTCGCAGAAGTCTGTACTGGTGGCTTCCTACGAGAAGGGAAGACCCAAGTCACAGACGAGGATAGAGGAGAGTTTTCGGAATCTTGCGACTGTGGACTGCAATAAGAGCTGCTATCACTATGGCAAAATAGATCATATTAAGATGAACTGCATGAAACTCAAAACTGAGAAGGCCAAAATTAAGGATGATCAGGAGGATCTTACAACTATGAAAGATCTCTTTATCACAGTACTGACGCAGAGGAACCTTGTGGCATGTGTCATGATAGCGATTGGGACATGGACACGGGGGCGTCGTATCAAGCCACTTAATATATGAGGATCTTTATCACTACCACATTTTCTAGGAAAGAATATTTTGGTTATTTTATAATTAATTAAATATTATGCATGTTGAGTATTTATTTATTGTTAGATGTTAGTATATGATTTTGGACTTGTGTTAGTGGACCTAACTAGTTTAGATTAGATCAATGGACCAATATTTAGGTTGAAGGTCGACCAAAGCAAAAGCGAGGATTTTACTGACTTGACTGAATCTTTCGGATGGCCGCCTCATTCTAGTTAGAATTGAGTCAAATAAGAAGCCCAATCATTAGAAGGATGATTAATTAAGTTAAACCAATTAGACTAAAATCTTTCCTCCTTAATTATTTTCTTCATGACAAGCTCCAAGGTGTATTTTAGATTTTTTATAGTAGCTTGGGGAAGGGGGAAGGGGCAGACCTAATTAGAAAGGGAGGGAAAATTCTCTCTCTTCACATTTTATTTTAAATCTAGATCTAGAATTTTCTCTTCCAAATTTCTTCATTCCCACCTCAAATTCTACTCAATTTCTTCCTAATTTCTTCCTAAATCATCACTGGAAGCTATTAAAGTAAGGATCTACAGGGAAAAAATAAGAATCTACAAGGAGGAGCAAGGATCTACAAGTTGGAGGCTCTTTTCACTCAATTTGGAGGTTTCATTGGGAATCCATCTTCCAATAGGTACAATTCATTTCTTCCCTCTAATTAGACTCTAAATATGTAATTTAATTATTAGGATCCATCACATATACTAAGGCTACCCACAAAAATTGGAATTAGGTTCATAGGAGGCATATGAAGAAAGTAATATGGTATTTTGTATCAATTTTAGGGGAATTCCAAGATTGACACATCTTGTGTTTGTTAATAGGTTAATTTGACCAAATTGATATGTGTTTGATTGCGTATTCATAATTAGATACGTATAGGCCTTATCCCGATAATTTGGAGATACAGATTGATTTGGGGGTTTTTCTTCGACACGGGGGTTTGAGCATGTCATATTTTGACACAGACACGTAGTTGGGTAGCTAGCTCCTTGTATTATTCATAATTATAATTTTAGACTTGCTCGTGTCCTTCGAGATATATTTGGTTATGTGGTGGAGCTGTATCGCAAGCGTATCATAGATCTAGTATGATACGGGTGTGATGTACTTCACATGTTTATTTCATTTTATTTTAATTCAATGGCCTTGGTTATAGATATTATAATATTATAATTATAATTATTATGTGAGATATATGTATATATATATATATATATATATATATATATATATATATATATATATATATATATATATATATATTTATATGTATGTTATATAATTTTTGTTGATGTGTTGGTGATCATTGGAGAGTAGGGGTTCATGTGCATCTCTAGTATGGTTATATGTATATATATATATATATATATATATATATATATATATATATATATATATATATATATATATATATATATGAGCTAGAGGGGAGAAGAAATCATGAAAAACAGTGAAGAAACAATAAAAAATAGTGAGAATAAGCAGTGATAAGCAGGGAGAAAAGCAGAGAAGCAGCAGCAGAAAACAGAAGCAGCAACAGAAATTGCAGCAGAAGCAGGAGCAGAAAGCAGCAACGGCAGTAAGCAGCAACAGAAGTTCGATAAGCGGTTAGCTTATTTTGATAAGCTGGTAAGTTAGTATATATATATATATATATATATATATATATATATATATATACACACACACATAAGCACTATATATATATATATATATATATATATATATATATATATATATATATATATATATATATATGTGTGTATGTGTGTGTGTGTGTGTGTATACACACACACACACACACACACACACACACACACACACACACACACACACACACACACACACACACACACACACACACACACACACACTAGTTAATATTAGTTGGTATTATTTCTAGATTACCTTAAGCCACACCAAGGTAATGAGAGTGAGGTATCTTGGTTACGGGTATTGAATATCCGAAGGGGTATGTTAGTATATAGTTTAGTATTGTATTACTATAAGTTTAAATACATATTAGTGTATAGTGAGGAGTATGGGTAGTTAGTAATATGTTAGATATTGAATTATCTTGTGATACCAATGAAATGTCAAGGTATGGAGTTTTACTCAAGGTATTGTGTTTGCACATCGTGTGTAGGTGGTGTGATACTGCTTTTGGTTGAAAGCCAAGATATCCACTTAGCATTTGTTTAACTAGGAGTGATATATATTTTGTCTTGTATATATATTATAATATTTTATATCTAATAAATTATATATCTTATGATACGTCATCTTGTTGGTTTACTAGTATCCTAGTATAGCTAGTATGGCCTAGTTACATAGTGTATGGACCTAATATCCTAGATATTGACTCATACAACATAGAAATAGCTAGTTTGACTAGTTTGACCTAGAGTTGACATAGTTTAACTATTTTGACTTAGAAATAACTTTTTGACCTAGAAGTTGACTAGTTTAACTTATTTTTATTCCAAACCCTTGTATTGATGTAATATTCCCTATTTAGGTCTTCGAGGTACCTTACCGGACATCTTTGATATTGTTCATCGAATTTCAGGCGAGTACATTCTTTGATAGTTTCTTATTTATGATATCCTCTATGTCTCTTGTATCTAGTGTAGATATCCTTAATTTCTTGACTCTATGGTTACACAGATTGGTATATCCGAATCTCGTCATGAGATTTTATTCCTTGGTATTTACGGTGTATCTTATGCAACATTATTTCCTTGTTCTTCTTGTACAAATACAGACATTGATTCACGAGAAGATTAGCGCCCTTCTTGTGGAATCCCGTGTCATAACGTACCATGGTTGGATCCACTATACCAGTCGAGGGCAAAGAGTATTTAGTGTAGATATGTGATCATACCCTCCTTCTTCATTTTTTGTTCCTTAAATAGTGTTAATCATACACCGTACATATGATTAACCAGTCCATAATCCTTATGCAAGTCTCCAAGTCGATCATATGTTAAAGCTGGTACTCACTCACTTAGTAGTAGTATTCCTTGTTCATTTCTATATTTGCTCGTTCTTGTATTTATTTCTAATATTCCTATATTGCATATCTCTTGTACATGTATATTACATCTTCTATATTGACATCTATTTACTGTTATATAGTTTATATCATTTATTAGAATTGCTGTTAGAGATAAACTTTGCTCCTTTCCTGACTAAATATTTTTTTCCAGATGATACTGAGGAGTGGTACCCCACTTACTACGGGCCTTAGGACATAGTTGGCTTAGATCCAGAGACCTTGGCTCTGGAGGGTCTCATCTCGATTGAGACAGACGACCCAGGACTTGTAGCAAAGTAGTTAGATTCTTTTGTACTGGATTTATCTCCAGCTCAGTTATTAGTATTTCTATGACTCATTAGATATGATCTCTCCTTGTGATTTGTATTGTGACTCTTCAGTTCTTTTATCTTATTTGTGTGATTATTCCATCTTATAGATCTGTGATTGGATATTCATATTACATTAGTGGCATATTTATATCTTGGTTGTTAGATAGATAGATTACCCAAACAACGTTCTAGCACCGATGCTGTAGTATAGGCTGGGCGTTGTTTACTACTCGTGCCCCTACACCGGGTGCGGGTCATGACACTTTTTTAGTGGTGGCCCATACAGGTCTTCGAGATCGTAATTAGTGCGACTCATAGTGGTGCTATGAATTGAGTGCTATTACGAGCCTGTTTTAGGATATATGATATAGGCTGAGAATACTCAATCACATCTAGAAAAAAACTCTATTGTTCATTTCAACTGATCTTCCTTGATATTGATATTTGATCTTTAACTGTCCTTATTTGAATGCATTATATCATGTGCCATATTGATTCTATTCCAGTTTTAGCTTTGTTTGATAGTGGTGCTTTCCATAGTTTTTTATCTTTTTTTTTTTTGCTCTGAAGCATCATTTGGTAGCTGAGTCTTTGCTTAGGACTTGCAAGATCATGACCGGGGGAGGCATTATCCTGGTTAGTAATATTTGCAAGGATCGAAGAGTTACTCTGGGAGGCCGGGAGCTGAGTGCGTGTCTACTTGTAATGCCACTTTCGAGCTAAGATATTGTACTCAGGATAGATTGGATGAGTAGGCACCATGCTAATATAAATTTTAGAGGAGGTAAAGTTTTGTTTAGCTCGCCATAAAAGCCAGAGTTTGAGTTTGCTAGAAGAGTTGCAGAATAGAGAGCAGGCATTATCTGTGGAGGTATGATAGAAAACAAGGAGTTGCTGCATCCGTTGATACCAGAGTTCTTGGATGTGTTTCCAGAGGAATTGCGAGAATTGTCGCCAGATCGAGATATTGAATTCTCTATAGATTTGGTGCCAGGTGTAGAACCAATTTCACAGCATGTCTATAGAGTAAACAACAGCGAGCTGTTCGAGCTGAAGAAGTAAGTGGATGAGTTACAAGATAAGGGGTTTATCAGACCCAGTTCTTCACCGTGGAGAGCCCCAATATTATTTGTACCGAAAAAGGATGGATCGGTGCGTATGTGTATCAATTACAGGGCATTAAATAATCTTACTATCAAGAATAAATACTCGTTGCCATGGATTGATAACTTGTTCGATCAGTTGAGTGACGCCAAGGTGTTTTCTAAGATAGACTTGAGATCAGGCTACTACCAGGTAAAAGTGAAACCAGAGGATATTCTGAAGACTGCTTTTAGGACTCTGTATGGCCAGTATGAGTTCATGGTGATGTCGTTTGGGTTACTAATGCCCTGACGGTATTTATAAATTTGATGAACAAGGTGTTCCATCAGTACTTTGACAAGTTCATGGTAGTGTTCATCGATGACATACTCATATACTCGAAGACACCGGAGGAGCACGAGGAACATTTGCGGATTGTGTTGGATGTGCTGAGGAAGGAGAAGCTGTATGGAAAGCTGTCCAAGTGTGAGTTCTTTCTGGACAAGGTAAAGTTCTTAGGACATATTGTGACTGGTGATGGAATTTCAGTGGATCCAAAAAGATCACAGCATTGGAATCTTAGAAAATCCAGAGTTCAGTGGCAGAGATCAGAAGTTTCTTGGGTCTAGCAGACTACTATATGAAGATTATGCAAAACTTTTTGAGGATTGCCGAGCCAATGACTAGACTCACCAGGTAGGATGCAGAGTTTATTTGGACAGAGGAGTGCCAGGTTGCTTTTGAGAAATTGAAGAAGAGGTTGACGTCTGCTCCTATTTTGACGTTGCCATCAGAGTCTGGAGGTTTTACTATTTATAGTAATGCATCGGTGAAAGTTCTGGGTTGTGTTCTTCAGAAGAATGGAAAAGTGATTGCCTATGCATCCAGGTAGTTGTGTTCTCATGAGAAGAACTATCCTACCCACAATTTAGAGTTGGCAGTAGTCATCTTTGCCCAGAAGTTATGAAAATACTATTTGTACGGAGAGCGTGTGGAGATATTCACAAACCATAAGAGCTTGAAGTACGTTTTCACTCAGAAGGAGTTGAATATGAGGTAGCATCGGTGGCTGGAACTGATGAAGGATTTTGACATATCTTTGCAGTATCATCCTGGAAAAGCCAATGTAGTTGTCGATGCCTTGAGCATGTATCCGGTTGCTATGTTGTTGACGTATAATCGGTATTTGTTGGAGGATTTGGAGAGCTTGGGCATTGAGATGATAGTTCCTGATTTTGCCATAAAGATGTGGGGGTTGCAGATACACTAAGAGTTGATGGACAGGATCAAGGCAGCCCAGTATGAGAATGTATCTTTGAGGAGCATTAGAGCTCAGGTGAGAGCAAGATTGGAGGATAATTTCACCATTGCTGATGATTGTTCTTTGTGGCATAGTGTTAGATTATGTGTGCCTAGTGGGGAGCTGCATGAGGAGGTATTGTAGGAAGCACATCGCTCTCAGTATTTCATGCATCAAGGTGCCAACAAGATGTATCACGATATGCGATATAGTATGTGATGGTATGGCATGAAGAGGAAAGTGGCACAGTTTGTATCCAGATGCTTAGTGTGCCAGCAGGTGAAAGCTAAAAGGCAGAGGCCAGGTGGTTTACTTCAGCCATTACCCATTCCAGAGTGGAAGTGGGAGCACATTACTATAGATTTTGTGTCCTGACTTCCACGATCTCCAGGAGAGAAAGACGCAATTTGGGTTATCGTTGACAGGTTGAATCTATTTGGGCAAAGGGTTCAACAATGATTTTGTTAATCTTATAATTTTATCCGAGTTATGAAGGTTAGAATTTGTCCAGGTACCGCCATATACTTGTCTTTATCTGTGCTTGGTGTTCGTTAGACAGGGATTGGTTATCTCAGGTGGGTTGGCCTAAAGTTTTCGCTGCGGGTACTCTCAGACATGGTGTCAGAATGCTTTTAGGACGTGTCCGATTCTCAACATCTCTAACTAGTATTTTAAAAAATTGGGACTGTTCTACTGGTCGACCCGTGAGACCGAGTAGGACTTTGATATAGAAGGCTGTATCAAATTTTTGATACAACTACTATATAACAGGTGGGTCTCATTTTATATAAATATACTTACACGTTTTACGAAGAAAGAGGAGGGACCACCTGTCATATAGTGGATGTATCAAAAATTTGATACAACGATATGTGTCAAAGTTTTACTCGATCCTTTTATATAAATTTAGGAATGCACATAAATAAAAGGTTTTTTACACTAATTACCCATATGTTTTATACTTATTACACCGGGTACCCTTATTTTTAAACTAATTACACTGACCACCCCTATGTTTTATGTTTATTACATGGGGTACCCCTACTTTAATATAAAAATAAAAAGTTATAACACTAACTGCCCCTATTTTTTATTTTTATTTCTAAAAAGAGGGGTGGTCAGTGTAATTAGTTTAAAAGTTGGAGTATCCCGTGTAATATGTCCAAAACTTAGGGGTAGTTAGTGTAAATAATACAATACAAGTGAGGTTAGCTTACCCGCTAAAAATAATATAAAAGATCTGTATTTTTTGTTATTTTGAATTTCTCCATACTAAAATCAATAATTAATCTTACAGGAATAGAATATTATAAATTTATTGTTTTCTATTGTCTTAATATATAAAAAGAACTATATTTTTGGACTTTTTTGATATTCATTCTTTTAAATTTTTGCATCCGCTCTTGCGTGAATTGGTAACATTTTCGGACTGGGTCAATATTGACCTACTATTTTTTTAAAATTAGTTGTAAATAAATATTTTTGTAAAATCAATGTCTAGAAGGTATTGAATTTTGATCACTTAGATTAATCTACTAGTCGACCTACTGGTTGAACAGATACGCAGGCTTTGTAGGGGCCAATTTTTAGTCAGGTTTTTAAAAAATTGTGTCTAAGAGCATATGGTATGGTATTTTAGAAGTATTTGATGCTACTTTAAAAACAAATGCTTGGTTCAATTGTTATCCTTGTATTATTAATTTGTTAGTGTGTTGAGTATCTGTCCCAACTTGTTGAGAAAAGATACTTTAAGGTCTCGTTGTTGGAAATCAAGTATACTGAAGGGGGCAGAGTTCGGTCTGAACTCGGTCCCTAGCCGAGTTTGGGTCGAACTCGGTCCCTGGCTGAGTTCGGGCCGAACTCGGTGTGGTGTTCCAAAACCTTCGAACCGAACTCAGTCCGAGTTCGGTGTCGGCGGCGGCTGCTCAGAATTTGGAGCTTTTATGTTATATTTTGGACAGTTGGATGCTAGTAGACGGCTGGATCTTATGGTTGGCTATTTTTTTGGGTTTTTAACCCTAAAATAGGTTTTCCATCCTATAAATAGGGAGGAGGGTAGAGGCAAAAAGAAGAAGCACAAGTTGGAGATTCGGGTGCTCGTCCACAGAAAATCTAAGAGAAAGCCCGTGCTTTGCTCTTAGGACTTCGCCATCCAAGACAGAAGAAAGAAGGAGATCTAATCGAGGAGTCGTCAACTTCGGTTAGGGAGATTGCTACTGGTTGGTGAGTGATTTTAATTGTAATCTTCTGCTTTTTTTCTTGAGTGTGGTGAGGGGGTTAAACCTATTAGGGCAAAGGGTTTCAATATTAGTTTTTTGCAATCTTGTAATTTTATCTGAGTTATAAAGGTTGAGATTTTTTTATGGTGACGTAGTCACCGCCATATTCTTGTCTTCATATGTGCTTGGTATTTGTAGATTGGTTTGGTCATCTTAGGTGGGTTGGCAAAATGCTTCAACGATGCGCCTAACACGTGGTATCAGAGCGTATGTATTCCAAACACGTGGTATCAGAGCCAGGTTCTTCTCGAAAGGGAAGGTGCAACTATGTCAATGGAGCAGATGAACACTCGTATTATCACTCTCATAGGGGAAACTGGGCAATTTAGAAGCCAAGGATGGAGGATCTACTCTAGTGCAAGGACTTCCATGGTCCATTGGAGGGCGACAGAGCAAAGCCGATGAACAAATGTGCTAATTACTGGAAATGACTGGATCAGAAGGCTTTTGGATTCATCTGCCAATGGCTGGACGACTTGGTATTTCACTACGTGTCCATGGAGAGTTCTGCAAAAGCATTGTGGGAGAAGCTGCATTTGTTGTACGAAAGGAAGATGACTGACAACAAGGCATTTCTGATTCGCCAACTCGTCAACTCGAAGTATACGGAGGGTGCACCGGTGGCACAACATCTGAACGAGATTCAGAGCATCATCAATCAACTGTCTGCGATAAAGATGGTGATTGAGGATGACCTTCATGCCCTTCTACTTTTGATTTCTCTACAGAAAATCTGGGAGACATTGGTGGTGTCGGTGAGTAACTCCGCTCCTGATAGAGTTGTCACGGCGGAGGCAGTCAAAAGCAGCTTGTTGAACGAGGAGATCCGGCGTAAGCAAGTGGAATTATCGCAGGAGTCCGCTCTGGTGGCTTTTTATGGGAAGGGAATACCCAAGTCACATGCGAGGGCATGGGAGAGTTCTTGGGATCTTACGATTGTGGACCGCAAGGAGGGCTGCTATCACTATGGAAAAAGAGGTCATATCAAGAGGAACTGCATGAAGCTCAAAGATGAGAAGGCCAAAGGTAAGGATGATCAAGAGGATCTCACAGCTATGGAAGATCTCATCATCGCAGCAACCGAAGCAGAGAAACCTTGTGGCATGTGTCATGATGACAACTGGGTCATGGATACGGGGGCGTCGTATGATGCCACTCCATATAGGAGGATCTTTACGTTATACCGCGATGGCAGGTTTGGACGTGTGAAGATGAAAAACAATGGGACAACTGCAGTTGTAGGCCTCGATGATTTGTACTTGACAACAGAGCTTGGTGAGAAGATTGTTATTAAGGATGTGCGACATGTACCGAGTTTGCTCTACAACTTGGTTTTGGTAGAAAGACTGGCGGATGAAGGCTATCACAGTTTGTTTGGGGACAAAGATTGGATGCTTACGAAGGGTTCCCAGCAGCTGGCTCGAGAAGATTTGTGTTGTGGCATGTACAGGCTCAAGCCGCTGAGGTGTACAGGCAGGCCACAGACACCGGATGGAGGCTCGAGTGGTATTCGACAGGAGGGGCTTTGAGATACTTTGAGGGATACAAAGGATTCGGTTCGTCGAGACAAAGTGTCAAGTGGTGATGAGTCAAAGAATGAGGGCCAGTCTGTCGGTCCCATGACAGTTGATCGATCTCCAGGTGGGGGTTGTTCCACTGATCCGATTTTGGCGAATGGTGGTTTGCCAAAACTTTACGGAGCGACATTGGTTTCAGCAGTTCGAGGTCGATAAGGAGATCAAGGTTTACAGAAAACTCAATCTGAGGCAGGAGCATCATTATTCACACAGTTCAGGGGAAGCTGTTGGTCATCGACAATAAGCACAGTGTGTGATGTTCTGCTCGAGGACGCATGTGTATGAGGGAGCTTCTAGTTCGGACACGAAGGTGGGCAAATTCAAGGGTTCGAATCTCGGAAGAATCGTACTGTCCGCTTGGTTGGGCCACACAAGGGTGAAGAAGCTCGTCGGAATGTTAACACATTTTGGTGGAAGACGGAAGTCGGAGACATGCAGTTAAGACTCACGGTGAGGCTGATCATCAGGGACTTCGGTCTTGGCCGTGTCATCGATATCGGTAGGATCCCAATAGTGCAGGTGGTGCTACGTTTGGCAGCTAGCGTCGACGTGACGGTCGAGGAGTTGGAGATGACGGAAGATGCAAAGCAACTCGGGGGATCGGAGATCGGTGGCATGGGGGAGCAGGTTTTCTGTCGCGGGGCAACAAATATGGAGTCCAGTTGAGGAGCCATTGAGCCAACAACTCTCATCAGACTGGAGGGAGAGATTGTTGGAAATCAAGTCTGCTCAAGGGGGCAGAGTTCGGTCTGAACTCGGTCACTGGCCGAGTTCGGGCCAAACTCGGTGTGGTATTCCAGTACCTTCGAACCGAACTCGGTCTGAGTTCGGTGTCGGCGGCGGCTGCTGGGGATTTTGGAATTTTTATGTTATATTTTGGACCATTGGATGCTAGTGGACAGCTATATCTTATGGTTGGCTATTTTTAGGATTTTTTAACCTTAAAATATGTTTGTCATCCTATAAATAGGGCGGAGGGTGGAGGACAAAAAAAGCATAAGTTGGAGATTCGGGGTGCTCGTCCACAGAAAATCTAAGAGAAAGCTCGTGCTTTGCTCTTAGGATTTCGCCATCCAAGGCAAAAGGAAGAAGGAGATCTAATCGAGGAGTCGTCAACTTCGGTTAGGGATATTGCTACGGATTGTTGAGTGATTTCAATTGTAATCTCCTATTTTTTTTTCTTGAGTGTGGTGAGGGGGTTGAACCTATTAGGGCATAGGATTTCAACGTTAGTTTTTTTCAATCTAGTAATTTCATTTAAGTTATAAGGGTTAGGATTTGTCCAGGTTACTTTGTCACCGCCATATACTTGTTTTCATCTGTGCTTGATATTCGTAGATTGGTTTGGTCATCTCAGATGGGTTGGCAAAACGCTTCTGCGACGCGTCCAACACGTGGTATCAAAGCGCACGTATTCCCAACACTCGTTTGGTTCGAGAAATCATGGGATTGAAAAAGAAAAGTGATTATTTTTCTATGTTTGGAACCAAAGGAATTGAGGAGGAAAAAATTTGATTTTTAATGAAAAGAAAATCTGAAAAAAAATGGTTCCCTCCATCCAATCAAGAAATCACTTTTTCACTTTTAAGTATTCATTTTCCTTTCAATATCTTTGATATTTCCAAACATCGAAAAAAAAATCAATACAAATTGTTATTTCTCAAAAAAATAAAAAAAAAATAAAAAAAGTAAGGAATTGATATCCTT
Organism: Iris macrosiphon; assembly: GCA_036927795.1. Classification (NCBI taxonomy): domain Eukaryota; kingdom Viridiplantae; phylum Streptophyta; class Magnoliopsida; order Asparagales; family Iridaceae; genus Iris; species Iris macrosiphon. The sequence goes on from JAYESA010000018.1 coordinate 45,656,846, forward strand.
TCCTTTCTTTTCTGCGAATCAGACGAGACCTAAGGGTAGTTAGGAAGGTCATTCAGGAAATAGACTTTCATTTTATCAAGTAGATAATCTACCACGTTATTATATTGAAGGTATGCTATTAAGTCTTCTTTAAGTGATCCATATTTTCTCCTTATAGTTAGTGGCCTTTCCACATTCAGCTTGTAACGTGCTGCTTCATTATACTTAGAGGACTATATATCTTAATCTATAGTTAACATCATGTTTGGCAATTTCCACATTTCTTCTTCCCACCAACTTTAATTAATTAGGTAGTAAAACGTCATGTTTTCATCAAGGATGCATAACAAATGTGTCACTAACAATCATAGTAAATGTGTCAACCTTTGCATTGAGCATGCATTATGACACTAGCTACGTAGGCATGTGCAGGGACGGGATCCAGACTTAACATAGAAATTAAAATCCAGGACCTTATGCCCTCAAAACTTAATATTTATATTATATCATTATTTTTTATCGATAATGATACAATAGTATTTTCAACCAAGATTCAAGAAATAAAATAATAAACAAAATTTAATATCCAAAAATATATATGTTATAATAAAATACTAATAAAACTGAAGACGTTCTAAATCAAAAAATAAAACTGATGTTCCAAACAAATAAATAAAAAGAAAGCTAACAATATTTAGATTAGTTAATAATAATAATAATAATAATAATAATAATAATAACTTAGGGCATGAAACGCTTTCTCAAGACATCACATAGTCACTTAGATATTACCCATCTTATTATTTTCGAGACAAAAGTAATGATTAAGTTTGCATAATCAACATTTTCAATCATTTTTTTTTCACGATGGATAACATAACCAGGCTATTCAATCCCTTTTGTGACATAATTGAAGATAAGCTTTCATCAGCTTCAATTTGGAAAATTTTCTTTCTGCAGATGCAATTATAACAGGTATAGTTAGTAAAAATCTGTAAGCAACATAGGCATTTGGATAACATGCATCCATTTTTTTCAAATAATTCAGCACATTAATTGTTCTTTTTGTTTCTCTTGGTAATGAGTGTGTTAAGAACTTCAGTTTTAAAAACAAATTTGATCTATCAATATTAGAGCATCTGTCTTGTGCTAAAAAAATTTAAAAAATGATACAAGAGCTCAATATATTATCATCATCGACAAACTTTAACCTCTTCAAACTAAACAAAAGTCCAAATGTTTCTTCATATTTTTGAAATTGTTCAAACGGAGTTTGAAGTAAAGAAAGAGCTTGATTAATTATAAAGAGGAAGTAATTAACTCTGAAAGATTCTTTAGCTGATTGGGTTATATTTTTACCGTCGATCTAATCAAATTCTCTTTCTTTGAATGATGCACTTTTCTCGAAATACAACTTCAATTCCCATTTCACTTAAAATTTGTTCAGCTTCAATAATGGCCTGATCAAACCCAAATTCTATGTACTCTTGAAGAGAAGAAATAAGTCCTTGTAATAGTCTAATAGCAACATCAATATCCATATCTTCTGCTTGAAGAAATTTATACTAACAGTATTAATACCATATAACAACTTGTACCAAATTACAATTCCCAACAAGAACTAAAAATTTGTAAGTTCATATTTTGCCATTGCCTTAGCTTCATTCTTTGTTTTTGGGTCTTCACAAGTATTTGCCAAATCATCTAAAGCATGTTTTATTTGTGAAGTCTGCTCTTTTATGGGCTTAACACTTTCGCATGGCTTTTTCAACATGTTTGTGACAACGGCTTAACCGTAAGACCTTGCATATTATCTTTGAAGATTTTCCACCATTTGGTAGAAGAAGATAATAATGTATATATGCGTTGTATAACACACACAAAAATGACATTGCTTTAGGACAACAATTCACCATATCATATAATGTCAGGTTAAGACTGTGACATCTAAATAGAGTATAGAAAGCCCTTGAATTTATTTCAAGTAATCTACTCTAGACACTTTGTGCTTCCCTTTCATATTGGATCCATTTTCATAACCTTGACATCTTACATTATTAATGTCAAGTTTAAGGCTGTTCAAGACATTTTTAAGCACAGTAAAAAGTCCAAGCCCTGATGTATCATCAACCTTCAAAAATTCAACCTAAAATTCTTCCACCGTTACAATATTTGTTGAATCATCCACACATCTTATTACAAGGGACATTTGCTCCTCGTGACTTGCATCTGGGCCACAATCAAGTATGAATACAAAATACTTTGCCTGTTTAATTTTTGTAACAATTGAAATTCTCACTACATTTGCCAACATATTTATCAATTCATTTTGAATTTTAGTGTCAGGATATGTAAAATAAATCTAGCATGCTTGAACACGCCGAAGGTGCTCTTCCATTACTAGATCAAACTCAACAATAATCTCAATTAGTTGCAAAAAGTTTTCATTGTTCTCAACATAAAGCTTCTCATAATCTCCTCGTAGTGCCATGTTATTTTTTTGCAAGTGTTTGCACAACAAAAAATATTCTCTTTAACATCTGCTTCCAATGTTCTCTTTGATGATTGCAACTTGTATGATTTCATCAATTTTCTTATTCTTTTGAAATCTTCTTTCTAATTCAATCCAACTAGTTGTAGAAGCATAGAAAATATGCACACACAAAAATTCCACAGATAGTCTAGAAGAAATTGCCTTGAAGTGTAAAAGTGTGCACTTTTTAATTTTTTGGCTAAAGCAAATGCACACAAATTATCTTCTCCTCAGTAGAAGAAAAAAAGTATATACAAGAACCTTTCTAAGCTAAAAACAAATTTTCATTGAGAAGCATATCAGCCATATGATATTCTTGCAAACGTACAAAGACCTATTGTAGAAGACGAGGCAACTGCATCAAGTTATGTCAGAGTCATCATGACTCTTTACTCTTTTCTCAAAAAGAGAAACCACGTGGAGATTTATTGAGGAAAATCACAATAAAATGTTCGTGTATGATAACAATTTTCTTTGAAGAAAAGAGAAAATGTGTGTGGTTTGCTATTTTAATTATAATTCCTGAGCTGTCTGTATATATTTTGGAGTTCAAGGATATTGCGCACATTTAATGCGAAGATAGCGCTGTGAATTTCAATGTATTGAAACGATAATTGTTATTATTTAAGAGGATTTTATATATTCCTCATAACTGCTGTCACGTGTGGTGTAGACCAAAATATATGCATGCGTTCATATCCGAAAAAGCACATATTTATGGTAGCTGATCAAAAATATGCGCATAAAGTAACAAAAATGGTAGATATTATTTTTCCTTCTTAGAATCTGAACAGACATCCGTTATAGTATTGATGGATATATATATACTTTAGGATTTCTATTGGTTAGTACAATCAAAAGCTTCTTGTCTTGTGCTAGAGCCTTCTTGCAACAAGTTTCCCAAGTGTTCGAGAGTTAGAAAGTTTTATGTTCTCACATCAGGTGGTCCAAGGAATAAAGTGATCATGTGCAGATCATATCTCTATAGCCACAACTTTCCCAGATTTTTCCTTAGTTACTTGTATTGAGACATTCATGTTTAGGATTCTTTGTACTATGTAAAGTTTGTAATAAAAGTTAGCAAAATTATTTGTTCATGGAAAATAAAATGACGACTCTACTAGGGACAACCTTCTCCACCGATGATAATGTAGTGGGTCAAACTTACGTGACATTGGTGGGAACAATGCAAAAGACCTTGGTTGTCAAATTCGAATAAAAAGTCTATGAAGACATGCTTTCGGAGCGACACAGAAGCCCTTCAATGATCATGAATTCGAGGAAGACTCGCAAGACTTAGCTACAAAAGTTTCATTTCTCCTTCCCTGACGTCACTGAGAATAAGGGGAAGAATATAATAGTCTGTGACCACGAGGAGGAAAATGTTGGTGATGCTTCTTCGTTACTTCTAGTCTATTTTATGGATGACATCCTTGGCCACACTAATGTTCTTGTTATGGAAAAATGCTATGATGCTCTCACAACAACAAGCTTGGTGCAAATCAGAATAACCTTGGTAGAGGAATTCACTATGATGCCAAAGGTACACATGACCGACATCCAGCTCAATTTTTCTTGACTAAGCATAGTGTGGAAAGTGTTCCAAATAAGGAATATATAGTCCTTATCATGCCACGGAATCAGAATACTGGAGAGCAGGGATAGAATTCGTGCTTATATGTATACCAGAGTACACCAGTACCCCAAGATACGGTCACAACTATATAAGACATGGGGTTACAATACAATCCAACAGTCAAAACTAGGCCAGACAATCTTAGGTGTCTCAATCACATGCCAATCAATAAGATATAAGATATATGATCATCAGAAATAAGATAGTAAATCATCCCAAACTATTTATACATAGATGATCATAAATCTAGTTGTACAAAATGAAGAACTACCAAGAGTATAAGTCATACATGATCACCTTTTGCTATAGTCTAGAATATGCACAAATTATGTCATGCCCGTAGGCTAGATGACAAGTCCAAAACATGAGCAAAACACGTGCTTGAAGGTTAAATGTAAGAAAATAATAATGTACAAATATTAGTGGAAGAATGAAGTATAAACCCATTCAGGTACTCTGGTGCTCTGGATGGTCACCATCCAGTGGAAGATAGGGAAGATCCTTTGGTTCCGCTATGAGATTTGACCATACAAAACTAGTGGGATCAGACCCCAATAGCAAGTACTACAAAGGAGGACAAATTAAGAACTAAACCAATATGTAAGCAAGATAACGATATATAAAAGTCAGCAAGTAACCTCCTTGATAATATTAAAGAACACCAAGCAATACGAAATAAAACTAGAAATATGTAAAGTAAAAGGAACATGTGAACAATCATGTAAGGTAGACAGAAGTAGCATGCAAGTACAGGATTCGATAAATATGGCATAAGCAGTAAACATGTAACTAAACCAAGACAAGATCAAGTACAAGAACAATCACTGACTTAAACAGGAAATAGACTTCATTCATCAATCACGGCCAATCAAGAAGTACGGTTTGCTATATTAACTAACTAGGGTTATCACAAATCCTAGTTAATAAATACAATTTAAGAATTTCTATATGACGCACGCCCTGCAGACTGTCCAAGCTATCCAACCAAAACTAAGCAAGTATATATAGCAGATGCACCACCAAAAGGCCTGCATCCTAAGGAAGTAGCATCACACAATGGAGAGCTCAGTATACGTCATACTACAGCGAGCCATGAATGCTCCATACGACGTGAGCTAATAATAATATACGTGTACATTATTGCCCCACTCACGACGGAGAGCTCCAAATCCATCCAGAAAAAGCGATAAGATAACGGACTGCAAGCAACCTAGAGATTCTCCCCTCCTGATGCTCAAATTAACCAGTCTAGTTATTTTAATCATTAACATTTTTATTTAGGATTCTGGATGTAGCATTTTGTAGAATCCATCCTAGACATTGTACTCTCCTTGGGAATATGCATGAATGGATGATGTTTTAATAATCACAAGTACAAGAACAAGACAGAAAATAACCACGTTGTTCTAGACATGACAAGATTGCACTATGACAAGCCACAACAAGCAGGTACATGAATCAAGAGTCATGAGTGCGCTACGATAAGCCATTATCAAGAACTAGCATAATGTATATCTGTCGACATCACCAAAAATAAATGTTGTAAAGTCGAATAAACTTTTTTATTAATTGAGAATTGAAAAAGGGTATAAAATAACCCCTAATACAAAAGGATCTAAGTAAAAAAAAAAGATCTGGACAAGTGTGATGGTGGAGATCGAGCACTACAGTGGCTCCTTTACTCTGTTGATGATCCAGGACCAAGGAGGTTAACGAGGCTTCGAACGATACTTCAGTCTTCTTCTCTCTTTATTATTATTTTTCTTTGTGGTATCCTTTTTTGCATGTGGAAAACGTCCACCATCTATAGCCTTGAGAAGGCCTTGTGTAGATGCATATACGCGGGTTGTATGTTGGCTCATGGCACTGCAAGCGCATGCTGTGTCAAGACTGTCATGTGGCAAGTCAAGACATGGGGTTGCTGATGGCCATAATACTCGTAACACGAGTCATGCCCTAATTTTGATGGCTGAGATTGTACCTTGGAAACACTACCAGGTGGCACATAGAAATTACTAAGGGAGTAGTGGTGCATTGCACTACTGGCGCATGGGAACACTGGAGACGTAGTGACGCATGGCACTGCTGGCACATGGGAACACTATAGACTTAGTGGCCAGCGCATGGCATTGCTGGTACATGGGAACGGTTGGCGTATGGCACTAGATCATTTTGGCGCATGGGTCTTGATCACTACGACGAATGGCTCTTGATTACTATTAGCATATGGTAGAGATTTTTTATGCTTCTACACGACCCTTTTTAAAATTTATGAGCTTTAAAATTTGTAAGTTTTAAGGTTAGAATACTTTGAACAAAAGCATGGAGGAGGTAGGCGCAAGAACTGCTTTGGCGCATCAGATTATTTGGCACATCAGGTTATGTGGCACATCAGATAGTCAGCATTGCCAGGTTGTTTAAGATTCATCCATTAAATGTCAGATTCATCTCGTAGTTTAGGTGTCTAGTAATTCGTGAGCCATTAAGGGCTCTTTTGCTATAAATAGAGGGCTAGGGGAGAGAGGGGACAATGCTTCTCTTATCTGCCTCATGTTTCTTCAAAGGTCGAGTGCGGGAAGATCTCTTGAGCGGTTCGTCGATCCCCTCTCTCTGATGGTTGACCATCCGGCTATTGTTGGTGGAGGTAAGGAGCAAAGCTTTCTGCTTCCCATTCTTGGGTCACTTGGAAATTCTAGCACTGTGCGTTTGTATATGCAAGAAATGGTCTTTTCATGCGCAGACTATGTCACGCCCCGATCTTCCACAGGCGAATCGACCGTCCCCGCTAGGCGAGAATCACCACGCCAGCTCTCCCGTAGGACGATCCCTTGACCCATCTGGGCGTGATGCCGAACGAGCGTGAGCCGCGTCCGTGCAAGGCTGTGGTTCATTGGCTGACGGTAAGAGGTCTAAGCCACAGAGTCGCACAGATTGTCCGAGTGCAGGGAAATTATAAATACATAGGCGATTGGTAACAAGTTCACAGAGTCGTTGATAGCAGAAGCATTGAATAACACAAGTATGGAAGTAAAGCAACTCTTTATTAATATTGAAACAATGTGTTACATGCAGTGTATAGCCGAGATTACAAGTCGTTCCAGCCTCTCTCTCTGAAACAGTAAAAGTGTGCCAAGTGGCTATATTTGTGGAATGATACACAGGCGATGTTCTAACATTATGTCTTGTATATGTGCTTCAGTTCTGGATTGTAATGCTCCAAGGATCCAGAGTGAACTCCACGCCTTAGCTCGCACAAAGGAGACATCTGCACCGAACGAGGTTCTCCCGTACCCTGCAAGCAATCTGGTGGGTTATCAGTACATGAATGCACTAGTGGGGAGGTTACTCGTCCGCTCGACAAATCCAAACACGTAATATAGGTTTCGTGCACCAACTATTATGTTGTCTTTCTAGTTGCCTTAGGATCAGTTTTATGGCAATATTGAATAGCCTAACTCGTGTGGCAGTGCACCGTGCGATATAAGAGGAAACACGGCAAGATTTACCAACTTACCATTTTTCCTTCCCTGTCCAAGCAAACCAAGTTAGTTCAAGCACAAGCAACATATATATAATGAATTTCAGGGGCAACTAGCATATGCAAACCAAGTATTTCATAAAAGATTATATTTTGGGTGTACGAGCATAATACAGGTTATCCAGAATTATTATAGAGGATATTTTAGTAATTTAGTTTATTGACTGCAATGCAATGACTCGCACGCAGATTGTCGCTAAGCGAGGATGAATTATCTATATGAACAAGAAGGTCATTTGGCATAGCCATAATGGACGATATCTCACTAGCAGAATATTTGAAACGCTTTGAACAGGGCCTTGCAAGCCATTCTGCCAAACAATTAGAGACGCCTCTCAATGAGTATGGGGCCAAGAATGGTACGAACGATAAAATAATAAGGGCATTACACACGTCCCATAAACAAGGAGAGAACTATAATGGGTTCGTCTAGACCGGATCGGTCCTAGTGCCCTGAGACTGTCCGCAGAAAATATGATGCTATAATCCCCCTTGTGCACAAGTTGTCTATGACCATACGAGTCTTGGATTTCAGGTTCAGAGGATAACTCAATTTTGTTCAGGACAAGTATGCTCCACGAGCTATGATTTCTTGCTTTACATAACATGATTCTTGTTCAGTGTTCACTTGACTTGAGACAATCTAAGGCAATACGAGCATGAGATAATCACATAGCATGATCTGTCTTGGATAGTCTTCCTGAGCCGTTAGATTGAGTACAAGATGAGTATCAATTCCTCTGAGGTATTGTTATCTTGCTTAACTGTCCATTAATGCAATTCCCTAGTTCGAAAAATGCCTTGGCGACCAAACGGTCCCGTATACTTTCAATGTTCTTATACTTGGCTCCGAACGACTATTAGATAGTCTTCCGGTGGTTGGATGAAAATAAGGCAAGATAGCATTTACTAGATGTTGGCATGAAATTATATGACAAGCATTATATCGAGGCAAGAGTACAAGTTAACACATAGCAGGCAAGCATGCATTTCCATTGAAACTTAAACATTCACGTTGGCTCGGGCCCGAAGATAAGCCGAGTAGTAAAACCGTAAAGGGACTTACCGAGCGACATGATCTAGGGTCGTGCAGTGTAGCAAGTGAAGCAAAGCACTAAGAAGAGTATAATGTTCTACTTGAGGCATAACGGGGTCTAGTTGCACAAGGCAAAGGTAGCATGCGAGGGTCTGAATATAAGCAATATTTCAATTCCATGTTCTAACACAAGCAATACAAGTTAGGATTATTCCCTTAGCTAGGTGCATTGTATTCTTATTAGCATGCAGGGGGTGATTCACCTAGCGACTAGCATGTATCATTCTATATTTTAAGTGTGCTGGCTAAGCAAAGACAAGTTCATCGTAGCCATCCACCTTAGCGATGATTAGCCTTGGTTGAGCGATACTCCGAACGAGCCTCTAAAAGCCTAAGCTGGAACTCCTGTAGGGACAAGTCTATAAAGTCTTTGCCTCAAACGAGTATTCTCGCTGAGTAAAGCGGGTCGGCACGTTATACTTTTGCCGTTTGAATCGGCAGTCCGCTTGAGCGGAATGGGTCGTCATAGACATCCCCTTTGGCTTGACACGCATGGTCATTTTCAAGAGGCTATGTCTTGAAGATGCGCTGTCGGTGAGAGTTCTCCCTCGGTAGCATGGGTAAAACTATCTCCAGACACTCACCTGAGACATGCTCTGAGGGAATATGTGTGAGCACGCGACATAAGTTTGTTTGACTCTCCATAGTGACAGTTGTGCATGTATACTCTGGATTTGGCGACTGTGTGCCCCGAGTGCATAGATGGATAGATTACCGAGAGTATGGCGAATGTTCTCACAGATGTGTGGCTTTTGACATTTATTTTCTTTGCCAAGACTCTAACTTTCTGTGTGTGCCCCTCTTGCAGGGGCTTTCTTAGATTGCTCGAGTCCTAATGGACATGAAAGGATATCATAATTACCGTTGTTCTTGATGAACAAGCACATTACCTGAAGGATTGTCCGCGATCATCCACTTGTTTGCCATTAAAGTATAAGTTTAGGAAACTTTTGTTTAACAATAAACAAAAGGTAAAAAAAATATCCTAGACATAAAATCTAAATATAATATTTTTGATCTGGGAAATATGATAATGCAGATCGAGTAATGCAGCAACTCCTTTACTCCGTTGACAGTCCGACGAGGGAATAAGGATGATCTCTTCTCTTTTCTCTCTATTGAGCATGTATGCACGTACATGGCTAGCCAGAGACTTTGTGGGGTATGCTACCCTTGATATTTATAGCCATACTTTTGACAGGCTATATGTGCCGGATATGCCTCTGTTTGTTGGCTGCATAGGGCTCCTTCAACAGAATACGGTTGTAACTTAGCCGCATACCATGGGCATGATGCCATACGACCTTGGTTGGGATACGATGTTGATAAGATCTCGAGGTTATTTTCAACTCTGTTGTGTGCGTGACTCGCTCAGCTGGATAAGTAGTCTGCATTGATTGTGTAAGGATCCCTTCGGTTGCAACGAAAAGATCTTACATAACATCTTGGTCGCCTAACATCTTGGCCGCATAACTCCTTGGCCGTATATGTGCTCTCCTTTGGCCTTGGTCTTATGGATACTTTAATTTTATGGCATTGTGGTCACATGCGAGCTCTCGCCTGGCCTTAGTCGGATGGACACTTTGGCCGTATGATAACGAGGTTGCATAGGGCCATAGCCACATATGAGGGAATACTTGGTATGACATATCTGACGAAGTCATTAATGAACTGATATGACTTTCCATCTTTTTATGAGCCGTCGTCTCTCTCACGATTCTCGAAGCACTCTGGGTGATGAGTGGTGTGTCAGGATTTTTGACAGGATTTGAATATCATGTCAGGGGATCTTATGCGGCCCCTTACTTCGTGGCTGTTCAGGCCACATAGATTCTTCTTATGCGGGTTTCAACTTTCTTGGTTGTTCGGGCCGCATGGTCTCTATGAGGTCCCTCTGCGGTCTTCTTTCACTTTGAGGGGGCATGAGCTCCATGTGGCATATATAATTTTTATGCTTCTACAAGACCCCCTTTAAAGTTTCCAAAATAAGAAGTTTGGAAAACTTTGAACTACAAGCATGGTCGAGCACTTTTGGCCGCATATGAGTGACATACCGCATAGACATGTTGTCGCATAGTCGATTTTGCCAATATGTCAGATCATTAATGAGTATATTTGGCTTAATCTTTGAGGAGATTTCTTAGGTTCTATGCTGTCTTTTGGGTTCAGACTCCAAGGCAATGGTTCAGAGGGGATAAAATGGCACAACAAATGAGGAGTTGATGTCATCTCTTGCCGGTATGTGGATCGAGGTGGATCAGGATTCGAACAGACGTCATTATTATCCCAAGTCGTATATTTTGGCCTATATAAGGGGGTATGAGGAGAGAGAGGAGTCTTTTACAAACCCTCAAGTCTCTCAAACTTTCTTATCTTCTTCTTCCTTGCTGCCATGGCTCCCAAAGCTTCCTCCTCTACCGCTTGTCACACCCCAGAACCAGAATACTGAAGAGCGGAGGAATAACTCAGCCAACCACACCTTGAGGAATACCGAAGTAACCCATAATATGTTAAGGTTGTCTAGAGATAAGGGGGTGCATACTACAATCAAGTCTTCTAGGGTCAAAAACTACTATTATCTCAATTATTAAAATAAGTATCAATAACATAGAATATTTCAGAGTAAGCAATAAGGAGTTCCAAATGCCACATCATAATGTTCTAGAGATCTAGTGATACATAATAATATGCCAGATACACAATCAAAAGTATACATAATAGTGCGTCAGCTGCAGTCTGAATATAATACAGTCATGTAGGGAACCAGTGTCCAGATTCTTCGGCTAACAGGTACCGGTTGGCTAAACGCCCAAAAGTATAAAGTTTATAAACGACGAGCAGTAAAACAAGAAACCTACTCGTGATCCTTAGCAGCCATCCTTCGGGTGCATTACATCAGTGAGGGAGAAGTAAGTTTGATCCTCCGGTGTTGGCTCTAAACCTGGTCATGCAAAACCGGTGGGGTCAGGCCCCAAATAGCAAGTACCACAAGGAAGCACGAAATAAAAAAAATTAGTTCTATAACATGAGATGCGTGAGCCAATAATTAATGTCATATATCCCATTCATGACTTGATACGGCACCCCTTCACCAAACAAGGACATGAAGTTCCCTATCACATCAAGATATAATGTGTCCCTTGATTATATCAAGCTAAAATAATTCTGCGTCGTAGTTTCAGTCCATAGCCTATCGTAACACAACAGCGTAACCCAACAACCAAATAAGGACATGAGTTGAGCTATCATGACACAACAGCCTGTGTCCCTAATTCCACTCAACGGAAGGCACAATACGCAAGCAGAGATACAATATAAGAAATAACATAGCTTTAGTCCATGTATTATCGTAACATAACGACGTAATCCAACAACCAAACAAGGACATGGGTTGAATTATCATACCACGATTGCTCACTTTCCTAGCTAGACACATCATATAAGCAAATTAGACGGCCAATCATGTATTACAACTTGATATATGATCTCTAGGTTATCCCAGTAATACAATATATGAATATCCTCAGATCGTGCCATAATCGAGCAGGGCTGGCTGAACTAATGATATATGAACAAGTATATATGTAAAATGATGCACCAGTCCCTTGCAAGGGCACTGAGCTAATTAATGATTAGTAACAGTTCTAAGCTTTCTATAGGAAAGATACTGGCTCGGTCTTATAATTAAATCAGATACTGAACTCCACTAATGTGGATGATATACAGTATCTGTGGTGGCCAGCCTTTACTCTCAGCTAATTTAGGATGGTTCGACATGCACGATCTCGAGATACCATTCCCTCCCAATGCTCTACAAATTAAGTTGCTTAGTTAACCCTAGGTTAATTAGAATCTCATGCCTTGGTCACATAAACATTCCTTCTTAGATGTCATACTTTAAGTACGGGCACTCTTAATACAAATCCATATTTTTACTCGAAAGTTAAATCTGGATTCACCCAAGTGTGATGCAAGAATCAGTACTATCTAGCCACAATTAAAGTCACTATCAAACTACCAGATCCGTACGAGAAAATAATTAGATATATTATGTAGTAAGAGTTTGTGGCACGATGGCTCACTATATTTATATCTATCAAGTAGCAATGTAGGTGCGATCAAGTGTATCAGCACAAATACAATAGTCAAGACATAAACAAGTTCTAGAATCAAGATCATGGTCAAGTTGTCACGTAGCAAGTTATTAAGGATAGAATATTCAATCACTAGTCATATTAATTGTCACTTTATTATATTGATAGATGAGGATAAGAGTAGTGCGAGAACCCCTCGAGATTAGATTCACAATCCTTTAAACCAAATAAGGACCGGGATTTTAGACCCTCCCCCGAGTTGAACTACGTCCCTTATTCTATCCAACGTATAATAAGGTGGTCAAGGAAAAGTATTTGAATTAGCAAGTTAATAAATATAAGGCCACATCTATGTAGAAGTATAAAAATACTACATGCCGCATAGAGCTCATGCCGCATAAAACATGATAGATACGGCCAGACGAAAGCCGCATAATAGCCTTCATGCGGCCAGACCAACCAAGTAGCAAGAGGCCGCATAAAGGATCATTGACACACTCTCTAACACCTGACAAAAAGGCCTGACGGCCTCGAGACTCACAAGAAGGTGGCAGGCAAAAAGACAAAGAGTCACATCCAATAATTAATGACCTCGTCAGACGAGCCATGACACGTGTCCCGCCTATACGGCTTCAACATTATGCGACCTTAGTCAGAAGAAAAATTGTAAACCCCCTCACCCAAATTTAGGCCTAATTTGCTTAGATAGTGAAACTAGGGCTAGATTGAACCAATTAGAATTAGAACACGACTTTTATTTAATTATGCAATAATTAAATATCGTGTAGCGTATCTTACCGTTGCTTCGATAATTGAAGTACCTCACTAGCCATTGCCTGTCTACAAACTTCACGATCTCATCCTAGACATGTCCACCTACTATTCTGACCCTTGTGCAACTTATAATATAGCTCTCTGCTGTAATATTTTAGTCGCACAATAAACATCACGGACGTTATTTCTTAATTCGATATAAATTCTAATTTTGCACCCTTGTGCGTCCCAATCGAAATTGGGGACACAATCTTGACCGTTTTGTGCAAACCAAATTTTATTAATATTCTACACTGACCCCTCTACGCCCCTGACAATTGTGGGCCGCCTAAATTTAATCCCATGTATTCCAAATAAATTCTAGAACATCGTGTGCGGTTCGATTTAATTAACTAAATCTAATTTCTGTCTCTGCGCAAATTTTCCAATTGTCGGAGGGCTTTTATGCAAAAACGTATTAAGGTGCCCCCATTATTGGACAATTCGTGAAGAAACTCAATTTTTTCTTCACATGGATTTTTTCTATAATTTTCTGGATGTGCAAACGCGCAACATCGCCCTCCTATTTTAATCCAACCCTTGCAATTAAATAATTGTAATTTCTAGCCCATCACCCTCATGTGAGCCCAAGGCCCAACCCAAGAGGGGTTGACCAGTCAAACTATTCCTAGGTCAACCCCCTTACATGTGCATATATAAATATCTTCCTTATTTTCTCCTTTCTTTTCCTATTTTCTAAACCTACATAGCCGACCCTTCCCCAACTCCTATTCATTGTCTTCCTCCTCCAACTTCCCATCGCCGGAACAACCCGACCCTGGCCGATCCTCCTCACCGGAGTAGCCTTCCTCCCTGCTTTCTTCTCCTTCCTCCTCTCCCACTGCCCCTCGCTGTACATCCACCATCACCGCTGAACTGGCCGGTGACCACCGGGTCTGATCCCAAGCCGACTGCACCAACATCACCACCACCATTGTCGTCTCGTTGACGTCTTCTTCCCTCCACCGTGCCCGCAGTTCCCCGCCTGCACGACCGGACAATCCGACCCTCTTTCCGTTCTCTTCCAGTCCCGCTCGCCTGGAGCTCGACCCCGCCTCTCCTTCCACCGCCTTCGTCGATCGGAGATCCGCCGGAGCCCACGACCTCGTCTGAGCCACATAACTCCCCCGCACGACAACAACCACCTTCTTCACTCGACGTAGCCATCTCCAGCATTCCCGACTTCCCTGCAGCCAAGCCCGGCCATCCCAACCTCTTTGTGCCGCTGCCAACCACCTCCCCGTTCGTCCTCGCCGGACCTCCATCCCTCCGCCGTGCCACTGTACTGCACCTTGCCTCTCCTCCCTGTTCTCTCCTCCTTTCCCCACCTGAATCGAGCAGCATCACCATGCCCTTCACCACCCACTTCCTACCTCTCCTCCTCCATGACGCTTTCCCGCGCTGCTCCTCGGCCACAGCCCCTCCCTGACCGGACCTTCTCCCCTGGCCGGGCATCTTTACCACCCCATCACCATATCAACACATCACCATCAACACCTCATTAACACCTCCACCTCCACGCCATCATCATCTCCTTAACACCCCATCTCAATTATCAATATCTCATCCTCCAGTCATCGTCGCCATTATCAACGTCGTTGTATCATCATCACTTACTTGTCAACCCATCAACGACAACTCATCATCACCATGCATCATTATCATCCACATCATCCTCTTCCTCGTCATCACCATCCTGAAATCATCACCATCACCGTTCATTCAACATAGCAACCCTAAACATCTCCCAATCACCACTATCATCGTTAACCTAATTAGCACCCCAATCACCATAAACCTAATTAACCACAATCATCATCATCGTAGCATCATCATCTCATTGTCGTAATAATCATCATCACCTCATCGTATCAGCAGCCATCAGCCCATCATCCTCACTTCAATCATTAGCATCATCATCACACCCCGGTCCACATCTCTATCTTTGCTATCATCCTCGTCAAACATCATTGCCCTCGTCATCATCATCAGCATCACTTCATCGTCGTTATAGTCATCACCATCGTCGTCAACCTCTCTTCATCGTCGTCCAGCCGATCCCGTGTGCGTACACCGAGGTATGAACCTGTCCCGTCTTCTCCTCGTTATGTGTGTTTGAGTGTGTGGCAGTAGGACATTCATATTTAGTCACCACAGTTAGTTTATATCAGACCCTGAGTCAGAGAACCCAACGCGCATTCATACACGTACACGTGCGCAGACATGATTCAATCTAGTATATGTATATTAAGTTAATCATTAGCTTAGTATTAATTGGTATATATTTATGTACATATTTAATATATATATGTATTCCATTAGTTATGTAAATAAATTACTGGTTATAGTATTATTATTATAATGGATATATATGTAATTAAATAATAATTTGGAGTAGGTGTATTCAGACTGTACGACCCTAGGACACTGTGGACTATCCCGTATTTGCCCTTGACCCTGTTGACCCTAAGAAACAATGTTGGTATCTGTCTGGCGTACACCGACGTACTGACGAGACCGTGTTAGTTGACTGACTTATTGTGTACAGTACTTAAAGACCCGACACCCGCATAATCCAATGCATGATTAACCGTGTTAGATGACTAGTGCCACCCCTAGTGTACCCCGAGTCTAGTATAAATATTGTTGTGTGTGTACTAGTGTAATGACTAATGATTTATTTGCATTATATCATATGTACATAGGATATTGGATTTATTCTGCGCGACTTCTGGAGCAGGTTATTGGTACATCGCAGCTTTCTTGCCAGGCAAGTATACCTTGACATTGTATTGTTATTCATATTCCATATGTTGCATGCATCTTTATTTTCTGTCTTTAGCTCATATATTTAACTGTAATATAAAATACGCGTGACGGTATCGTCGCGATGTATATTTATGTATTGCATTGACCTTGTTCATGAGACTACCCCATTATCATGTAGCATCATTAGGTTTATTGGTCGTGACACAGTTGTTACACGAGTGTGAGTCTCATATAGATCACAGACTGCGTGACAGGTCTGACCTCCTGTACGTATGGGCCGTGCGTTAGGAATAACTGCCGTTAGAAACTTTGCATGCTAATAGACTTGGCAGTTATTGTGTCATGGATGTGACATGCTTAGAGCATGGGGTGGGGAGAACAACAAGTACCGCATTTGAGCTCCTTTGTACTTTTTCTATTGTGCGGCCGGATTCTCCGCTGGAGATACGGGCGGTGATGACCACTATATATTATATTATTATCAGGCGGGCATCTGGCGTTCGAAAGTCATCGTACCTTTGTAGGCCCCTGGATCTCCAATAGAGAACCATGACAAATCCCAGTTTTCAGCCAGATAGCTCACTTGTGGGAAAAGTTGTTCTTAACTGCATTCACTTAGATGGTTAGGCGACCCCATTGGATATTTATTTTTGTACTTTATTGGCATGTGTTTAAGTATCTTGTTATGTCCCTCTGAGGACCTGGTCCGCTACCAGGTGTACCTGTTCTTGAGTATTGGCAGGAGCGCAGATTGGATGGCTATATATGGTTCGTGGATGTCTTCTCTTCGAGCCGTGATCGATAGCTGGTATACTTATATTGGGTTTGATTGTGTTGTACTTATTTTGTATTTGTTCTTATATTCGAGTTGGTAGTGAATTTATTTCCATCCAACCATTATCCTTAGATACCTATATTGAGATCTAGTTTTATAGATATTGGTTATTTATTTATATTTTATTTTCTGTGGATGAGATTTAGATTATACCCTGTGACTTGTGATACATTTTATACCACTTGTGGATTTGATATTCATATTACAGCGTACGTATGGGTTATAGTTTCCATATATTGGAGTTGCCATATCCATGCGGCTGGTATGCTTACGTATCCTAGTCCTACGCATTTTTGGGACTGGGACGTGACATATTTTTGTGGTGGCCCATGCAGGTTGAGAGCATATTGTCTTGGTTACATTACTACACCGAACAAGCCTGCACCTAGGACTAGAGTATAGGATCTCATCCATAATTGACTATAATTCATCTTCCTCCTATTTGTTCTATTTAAACAATTGTATCCTGCTTGGTTCCTGTACTTCCCTAATAGTTCTTTGAGTATAGACTTCTGCTAGAATATAGGAACCCCTATTATTAGGATGATAATTAGGGTAGCACACCTATTAAGAATACAACGAGAATATAGACACGCCATTAAGTTTAGAATATCTAATGAAACCTAGAATTCCTTATCTTTAGATTGGTATACCATTACCCCTTGATGTATTAAAAGACTTGAGAGTAGTATAGATACTACTAGAGATAGTTAGAAGTCTTTATAGAAGCATGAAAAATACGCTGGATGGCTATACGCAGCATATTGATGCAGAGCAGCGTAAACAGAGGCCTTCAGAGCCATCAAGCGTGCAACAGAGCTTTCTCTGCCAAACACAGCATGAAATATAAGCTCAACGTAAGGCAGTACGTCCAAACCGCTTCAGCGTAAATAGGGTGCTTCATCGACTCCTGGGCGTGAAACCCATCCTCTTGCAACGCAGCATTGAAGTGTACGAGAGACGCTTCGTATTCTCCGAAGTGAACCTGTCAGATCCTGTAATGAACCTGACGTCTGGACTTATGAGAAAGGGATACTGCTCGACTACCCAGGGATACTGCTCGACTACCCAGACGACGGTTATAATGATGGCACGGCACTATGACCCAGGCTGTCATTTATCGCCATCTCTTTTGCGTAAACTACTTTTACGTGCACGAAGGGATACGCTGCCTTGTTTTACACAAGCAGACATGAGCTGTTTACGCTCTGCAGTAGAAAAACTGCCTGCCACATCAAAAGCTGCACTCCGTACGGGGCTCGAGGCACGTCTTTACGACCAATGCACAGAGCGATGACAGTTGCTCGAGGCACGTCTCTACGTCTAATGCACAGAGCGGTGACAGTTGCTCGAGGCACGTCTTTACGTCTAAAGCACAGAGCGGTGACAGTTTCTCAATACACGTCTCTGCGACTGATGCGCAGAAGGGCTGTAGACCTTCAAAAATTGTCACTAGCACAATTTTTAGGAAAGGGTATTTTAGTCTTTTCCTATTTAATTAAATATTGTGCATTATAAATAATTATTTGTTGTATTATTTAATTGTTGTTAGATGTTATTTAATTATTTTGGACTTATATTAGTGGACCCAACTAGTTTAGTTTGGACCCATGGACCAACATGAATTAATTAGTTAGACTTGGCCCATTTAGAAAGCCCATTGTTAAGGAGATGGATTAAATTAATTAAATCATTAGACTAGAAGCTTCCTTCCTTAATTATTTCTTCATGAGAGGCCCCAAGGGGTACATTGGACATTTTATAATTGCTTGGGGAAGGGGGCATGGTCGGCCTATATTAGAGGGGGAAAATTTCTCTCTCCTCTCATTCTCATTTCCAAATCTAGATCTAGAATTCTCCACTCCCAAATTCCTTTCATTTCCATTCCAATTTCCTACCAAATTTATTCCAAATTTTTCCCAATTCACCATTAGAAAGTTGAGAAGCAAGGATCTAGAAGGAGGAAGCAAGGATCTACAAAGAGGAGCAAGGATCTATAATTTGGAAACAAGTTCATCTCAATTGGAGGTTTCATTGGGAATCCATCTCCCAATAGGTATAATTCAGTTTTTTCCATTAAAATAGCTTCTAAATCTGAGATTTAATCATGTAAAATCAACCTATATGTATGTGCTACCCATAGGACTTGGTTTTGTGTTCATAGGAGACCCATGGAGAAAGTTATGGTGCTTTTTTGTGTCAATTTTGATGGAATTCTGAATTTATATTTTGTTGTGTGTGTCAATTGATCCTATAGATCAATTGGGCATGTGCTTATGTGTTTGGGGCTAGTGTCGTGTCCATAATTGGGTACATATAGTTCGTATCCCAATAATTTGGTAATACGTATCGTTGACTTTGTACATGTCATATTTTGACACGGACACATAGATCTACTTTTGACACTTTGATTTGTTCATAAATATTATTTGTGACTTATTTGTGTCCTTCGGGGTATAATTGGTTGTGTGTTGGACTCGTGTCGCATGCGTATCCTAGATCTAGTGGGATACGGTGTGATACTCTCCAATTGTGTGTATTTTTGTATAGATCTAATTATTTATGCTTTAATTCTTGTATAATAATTAGTATATATATATATATATATATATATATATATATATATATATATATATATATATATATATATATATATATATATATATATATATATATATATATGTGATATATTTATTTTAGTGTATTTATTATGGTATTTATTGTAGCATAGATCTATATATTTTTATGTGTGCTACTATGATGTATAAAAATATATGTAGTTTTCTTTACATGTAATTATATATGTTACAACATATTAATAAAATAAATTATACATAAATATTTTATAAAATATATTTATGTGTTTAAATGAGTAATTATATTAATTATAATTATTATATAATTAATTGTATATTAATGAATATATTTTATGTGTGCTTCTAGCTATGTTAAAATATGTATATTAATACATGCAATGTGTTTTATAGCTATTAGTAATTATTTGTGTAGGATTATGTATATATATATATAAGTATATATTAAATTAATTATTTTATATATATAAATATATTAATTTATATATTTATATATTTATATATATATTTATATATATATATATTTACTGTTTTTGGTGACAGTAGGATCAATGACAGTGAACTGTCATTGTTAGAACGGTTACAGCAGCCGCTGTAGCAGTGGCGGCATGTTATTAATGACAGAATCACCACTGTCATTAATAACCGCATGCAGCAGCGGAAATTCGCAGCAGTTGCGACGCCGACTTTGGTGACAGTTGAAAACTGTCACAAAAGGAGTGACAGCAGTGCAGTTGCACAGCAGCGTTTTTGCGATGGTTTTGCTGTGACAGTTGGGACTGTCACTATAAGTCTGTTTATTGAAAATTAGTGTTTTAGCACACTGTTTTCAATGGCAATTGGGCAGATTTAGTTTATATATTATATATTATATTTGTATATATATATGTATATATATATATATGGGTTATTGTGAGGTATAATACTAGTATTGTTATTATTTTATTTATATATAATATATTAGTTTATATATAATATATTATGTATTAGAGTAAATAATATACCTATATGTATCTTGAGCATTACTTTGTGTGGATACCAATTGGGTTCAAAACCTTGATTCCTAAATTGTTGTATTTAATATTCTATATTATGCATTATTATTAATATTAGTATTGTGAAGTTTATTTTGGATTCACGTATCCGAAGATACGGTATCCTAATATTTAAGGACGTAGTCTTATGACTTAGAGCTTAGTATTTTGATCCAAGTTTTTGGTGCTAGACTTGTACAACCTAGAAATAGATAGTTGACCTTGGGTTGACCACAGTTGACTTTTGACTTAGAATTGACTTATTGACCTAGAAGTTGACTAGTTTAACTTGTTCTCTTTTCGGGACCTTGTATTGATGTTGTATTCCATATCTAGGTCTTCGAGGCACCGAGTCAGACATCTGTGAGACTATTCATTGGACTTCAGGCGAGTACATTCTCTGATAGTTTCTTATTTATGATATCCTATATGTTCACTGTATCTAGTGTAGATATCCATGTTCTCTTGACACTATGGTTACACGGATTGGTATATCCGGATCTCGTCATGAGATGTTATTCCTTGGTATATGGTGTATATGGTGCAAGTATTGTTTCATTGGTTATCTTGTACATGTACAGACACCGATTCTCGGGGAGACTAGCTATCTTCTAGGGGAATCTCGTGCCATAGCATACCGTGGTTGGATCTATTATACCAGTCGGGGGTGAGGAGTATTAGTATAGATATGTGATCAAATCTCTATTGAATAAAGTACTGGTAAATGAATAGTGTTGATCATAAACCGCACTTATGATTAGCCAGGCCGCATTGCATCTTGCCCAAGCCGATCACATGTTAATCTAGTACTCACACACTTAGTCTTTAGTATTATTGTTTCATTGGCATATTGTTCATTATTGTATTTATTTCCAGTATTTCCTTATCGTACATATATCTCTTATATCTATTGTGCATCTTGTTTATCCACAGCTATTTACTGCTACATAGTTCTTATCATTAATTAGAACTGATGTTAGAGATATACTCTGCTCCTTCCTGACTGGATATATTTTTCGAGATGATACTGAGGAGTGGTACCCTACCTTTTATGGACCCCAGGATGTTGTGGGTTTAGATTCTGAGACCCTGGCTGTCACTACCACTTTTCCAGATAAGGGCATTTGGGTAATTTTACTATTTTGAATAATTTTGTGTTTAATTAATTGATGAGTTTTATAAACTATTCATATTGTTAGTGATATTGGATTTAGGTCTAACCCTAGAATCTTCCATTAAGACTAACCCTAGAGTGAAACCCTAAGTCATGACCTAGTTTTAGTGAAACCCTAATTTGAAGACCAATTCTAGAGAAACCCTAGAATTCTAATTTTTGGGTGGAACCTCAAACCCTAAATTGACTAAACCCTAGTTAATTAGGTTCTACATGACCTAACCTTAGGGTTTAATTTAAAAGCTATGCTTATGAAGCCCTAACCTAGTTAATATAAAAAGGGAACCTTCTCTTCCTTCATGTAGAAGGAGAAACCCTAGCCTCCATCAAGAGAAACCATCTCCCCACCCAATTTTTGAGATTTAACCCTAGGGCTTCTATCTTCCTCCTCCAAAGCAAGAGAAGCAAGGGGTTGGGTCAAGAAGCCTTGGAGAAGAAGAACTTCCATTTGAGAACCCATCTCTATAGGTAAATCCGAATTTTTTAATTCTTTTAATTCTGTTTTCTGTCGATTATTGGCCATTAAGAACCCACCCTTCTGTGTAGATTTCGATTTTAGGGTTTCTACATGGAGATCTAGGAGGAACTAGGGTTTTGTGTTCATACGTGGGATTTCCCCCAAATCCGTGAACCCTAAGCATAGGAGTATGCTTTTAGATAGGATTGCATCTCCTACCTATATTATTGATTTCGATTTAGGGTTTAGGTTTGGGTATTTTGGAGTTCTTGATGTGGGATCCATTTTTGCATATTTTGTGTTTGGTGAGATGTTTCTTAGGGTTTTTTTTTGCCTATCCCTGTGTTTTAATCCCTGTATTTTGATTTACCAATCTATATGTATATATATAATGGCATTGTGAACAGGTTATGTAGATTTGGGGGTTTTTCTACTGTGTAGTCGGGTATTTTGTATCACTGTATATTTGGAAATTCTGTGCATTCGGGTATTTCTCAGTTCAGTGTATGTCTGTGTGTGTCCCTGTTTTGGGAGTGTGTGAGAACTTATGTGTGTAGGTGTGTGTCTAGCTATATATTAGATACCTATGTGCTATCTGTGTGTGGGGGTTAACCTGTGTCGTGTCAGAGAGTTTCTGTGTCTGTGTGTGAGAGTGTATTAGACTATGTATCAGTATGAGTTCTGTGTGTGAGAACTTGTGTGCAGTGAATTCTTGTGTATTCAGTAACCTGTGAATTAGTGTAGCTCTGTGTGTGTAGCAGTGTGTATTAGGTGTAATACCTGTGTATTTGAGCAGTGAGTGTAGCTATGTGTGTGTATCAGTGAGTTAGGGTTATGTTAAGTGCAGTGAGTGTGAGGAGTGCTGTGTATGTGTATGAGCATTTGAACTGAGTGTGTATGCCTGTGTGTGAGTGAACATGTCCCAGTGTAACTGCCAGTGTATATGTGTCTGTGTATACCAGTGTCTGTGTGTGCCCCAGAGTGTGTATCAGTGATGTGTTAGGGGTGTCTCAGGGAGAAGTTTATTTGTGTGTGTGTATGGCAGTATTGTGCTGTGTCAGTAACTTATGTGTTGGGTAGGGTTGTGTAGATAATTAAGTTCAATGAGGAGTAGAGATCTGTGCAGTGATTACTGTGGGCTCGTGTATGGTTAAGGCATTTGGGTTTAGTCTCAGTGTCAGGATTTTAAGTATCAGTGGGTACATGTGTATGTGAGTATCCCAGTTTTTTCAGTTGCATTTGTGAGAGTAAGTAAACAGTAGGTGTATTAGATAACTGTGGTTCTGTGTGTTTGGGTGTCAGTATGGGTATGAGTGAACCTAAATCCCTGAGTATCAGTAGCAGTGTAGGATCTCCCTGTGTGCAGCATATGTGTGTGAGTCTCTGTGTTAGTGGGTAGCAGTTTTTGTGAGTGTGTATGTGGGGTATTAGAGCAGGGGGAAAACTGTGTCAGTATGTGTGTCAGTATATCTGATTTGTGGGAGAGGGATCTCTGAGTTTAGAGAGTAGGGTGTTAGAACCTGTGTGAATTTCAGGGTGTCAATAGTAGGTATGAAATTCAGTGTGTGTATCCTAGGATTTCAGAACCTGTGAAGTGGTGTGAGAGTGTAGCAGTGAGTAGCTGTGAAATATTACTTGTGTGTGAGTATCCCAAAACCTGACTGTGAGTGAGTGTCTCTATGATACTGACACTGTGTAGCAGTGTAGGGAAATAGGTATGTGTGTGAGTGATGGACTAGGGTGGATTAGGGGATCCTGTTGAACAGTTTGATAGGTGTGTTTAGGATTAGGATTATGTATCACTAAGTGAGTACCTATGGGTATAAAATCATTTGTATTTGGCATTGGTTAAATTGGTATCATGTATAGTAGGTGAGGTTAGATACCAAATAGGTAATTAGGTATTAAGTTACTAGTTAAGTTATTAACTAGTATAAGTTAGGTATCCTTAGTATGATATAGAATTTGACTAGTGGACCTAGTATTGACCAGTAAACCTTAGATATGACCTAGAAACCTCGTATTTAAATTGTTAAACATGTTATTCTTTTAATTCATTAATTAATATTGAATTTCCATATTAGGTCATTGTGATCCCATTTTGGACATCGATCCTCACACCTTGCTCAGGACCACAGGCGAGTACATTCTCTGACAGTTTTTATTGTTGATTACTTCTATAAATTGTAGTGTATTACATACTTGATTCCGACACTATGGATACACGGGTTAGCACCCTAGATCCCCATCATGAGGAGTCGTGATTGGAATCCATCGTGCTAGCTGGGGGATGGGGAATTATTAGTAGATTATGTGATCATATCCAAATCCTTTACATGCATCATAGCTCACCCCACTTCTCACGTTGGGTGCGGCCTGACCATCTTACATGCATCATAGCTGTTATATATGATTAACCTGACCACTACATGCATCATAGCTAACCATATGGTTAGCCTGACCTACAAGAATCATAGTTAATTATATATAACCAGCCTGATCAAGTCCCAAGTCGATCACATAATAAACTGATAATTCAAACACTTAGCTAGATGTCTATTTTATTCTGATTCACTTGTTCTAGCATTCACTATTTATTGTTCATTGCTAGATGCTCTATTGCCTATTTCATTTCTCCTGTACTTCTCATTTTCAGCATTTATTTCCATCTTGTATTTCTTACACTGTTTATAGATTTTGTCAATTTAATGAAACTGCTGTTAGTGCTTGTGCTTCGCTCCAATCCTGACTGGATAATATTTTTCAGAGGACCTGGAGAGCTTGTGTCCCACTCATTACGGTCCAGGATTAGAGGGTGATTTCACTCCAGAAACCTCAGAGGAGTTGCCTAGCCTAGAGGAGAATGTACCTGGAAATTCTTAGATTATTTTTTTTGTAATTATTGTTTGAGACTGAGACTGAGATGTATTTATTTTGTGACTTTGTGAGGTCATCTAGACCAGGATTTGAGTTGGATTATTGTGGTTGGTTTTTATTAGAACTCTTTTCTATTCTCATCGTGCTATTATTTCTTATAGCTTGTGATTGAGTATATCATAGAACTGTGGATTATTTATCATTGTCCTCCGTGCGGAGTTGAGACTATTGACAGGATATATTATATGTTGAGACCTAGACAGCGTTCTACCGTCGATGCTGCGGCGTAGGCTGGACGTACCCACGACTCATGCCCAAATTCCGGGTGCGGGTCATGACACGTTTTTAGTGGTGGCCCATGCAGGTCGGTAGTCGAGTCCTAGAACCGCATTAGAGCGATATCGTAGTGGTGCTCGCTTAGAGTATTACTACGAGCCTGTTTTAGGAAATAGGAATTTGACCGAGGATATACTCAATCACAATTAGGGAATTCTGATTCTTATGATACTACTCTTACTGATTTTCCCTTAGAAATTTACTGTCCTTCCTTGATGATATCGTGTTTATTACCTTAATTGATCTTTCGATCTGTCTTCAGGATGCCGCCGAGGAGGTCCCAGAGACTTGGAGCAACAGATTCAGAGAGGTCTGCCACCTCTCGCCCCGTCGGACAGACATCCGCAGCACCTCCTACATCTCCAGTACATGTGGGAGTGTCTGCAGCATTCGGGGGTCCTCCACCACCAGTTCAGAGGGTCCCCACAGCTACGACGGCACCACCACCACCAGTTCAGCATCCAGGAGGTGTGCCCGTCGATGGAGCACAGATGTTCGCTTTGATTCAGGGCATGGTCGATGCCCAGAGGACGTCGGCAGAGGCCCAGAGAGTGCAGGCTGAGGCACATCAGGCCCAGACAGAGATGATGAGGGTGAACATGGAGAATGCTCATCAAGTGGCTCTCCAAGCTGTGGAGAGAGTCACTCAGCAACAGCAGCGTCCTGATCAGCACCACCAGAGGCCGGGCACCATTGTGGATTTTAAGAGGATGATGCCTCGGGAGTTCAAGGGAACAGAAGGGATACTCTACGTCGATGATTGGCTAGAGGACATCGAGAGGAACTTACGCTTGGCACAGCTTCCAGAGGCCCTCCAGATCGAGGCCGCTGGCAGCCAGATGTTCCACATTGCCTTGACGTGGTTTCGCACGGAGCCGAGACTCTTGCGCAGGGGACTCACTTGGGAGGATTTCAAGGAGCTCTTCAAGGAGAAGTTCTTTTCCGATGTTGCCCTGGGAGCTTTGGAGAGTCAGTTCCATGACTTAGCCCAGGGGAGCTCGTCCGTCGATGAGTATGCCGCGAAGTTTCCCGCCTGAGCCGCTTCGCGCCATCAATGATTAGAGATCCGAGGGACAGGGCCCGGAAGTTCAGAAAGGGGCTGACAAGGGAGATCAAGTCTCACACGTCGGGATGTCGCACAGCTACCTACGAGGGCATATTGATGGATGCCCAAGTAGCCGAGGACGACTTGGGCCTCAGGCCCAAGAGGGGACGCGATGGTTCCGGAGGAGCAAACAGTAGTACGGGACCGGGCAAGCGTCCACACTTTCAGCAGCAACAACAGAGACCCTTTCAGCAGCAGCATCAGGCACCAGCCCGAGGGCAGGCCCAGCAGCAGCAACAGAGACAGAACCAGCCCGCCATCCAGTGTGCGTACTGCGGGAAGATGGGACATACTAGAGATATCTGCAGGAAGAGATTGGGCTCATGTCTATCCTGTGGATCGACGACACACCAGCTGAAGGATTGTCCTACCTTTCGTCCAGGTCAGGGTGGAGCAGCCGCCCAGAGAGGATCAGACAGGGTGCCTACCGCACCAGGAGGCCAACAACAGAGGGGACCACTTCCACCGCAATATCAGAAGTTTGCCCAGCATCAGCAGTAGAGAGGTGCACCCCAGGGGCGAGCATACGCCATGGCAGTCGTGGAGATCGAGCCAGCAGGAGACTTGATCACAGGTTCGGTTCTTCTCGATTGTATTCCCGCATTTATCTTATTCGACTCTGGCGCTTCCCATAGTTTTGTGTCTATATCATATGCACTTCGACATCATTTAGACACAGAACCATTAGCTAGGACTTGCAAGATCACGACTGGTGGAGGTATTATCCTAGTCCATGATCACTGCAAGGACCGGAGAGTGTCAGTAGGAGGCCGAGAGTTGAGCGTGAGCTTACTTGTCATGCCACTTTCGGGGTACGATATCGTGCTCGGAATGGACTAGTTGAGTAAGCATCATGCTACTATAGATTATTATAGAGGCAGAGTATTATTTAGACCACCAGGAGATCCGGAGTTTGAGGTCGTCAGAGGAGCATCGAAACAGAGCAAGAGCACATTTTGCGGAGCCGGGGCAGAAGAAAAGGAGTTGCCACATCCTCTGATAGCGGAGTTTCTGGATGTATTTCCAGAAGAGTTGCCAGGCTTGCCGCCAGACAGAGATGTTGAATTCTCTATAGACTTGGTTCCAGGAGCGGAGCCCATTTCACAACTTGTCTATAGAGTCAACAACAGTGAGCTGGCAGAACTGAAAAAGCAAGTTGAGGAGCTGCAGGACAAAGGCTTCATCAAATCCAGTTTATCACCATGGGGAGCTCCGGTATTGTTCGTACCGAAAAAGGACGGCACGGTGCGCATGTGCATTGATTATAGAGCTTTGAACAATATCACTATCAAGAACAAGTACCCGCTGTCGAGGATAGATGATCTTTTCGATCAGTTGAGCGGGGCGAGGGTGTTTTCAAAAATAGATTTGAGGTCAGGCTATCACCAGGTGAAGGTGAAGAAAGAAGACACGCCGAAGACAGCTTTTCGGACCAGATACGGCCAGTTTGAGTTCATGGTGATGCCATTTGGTTTAACCAATGCGCCGGCAGTATTCCTGAACCTGATGAACAAGGTGTTCCACCAGTACCTTGACAAGTTCGTGGTGGTGTTCATTGACGATATACTTGTGTATTCCAAGACCCCGGAGGAGCACGAAGAGCACCTGAGGTTGGTCCTAGAGACTCTCAAGAGGGAGAAGCTGTACGGGAAACTCTCTAAGTGTGAATTCTTTCTTGACAAGGTCGAATTTCTTGGGCATGTGGTATCGGGTGACGGAATCTCGGTAAACCCAAAGAAGATCGAGGCAGTGGAGTCGTGGGCTACCCCCAGTTCGGTAGCTGAGATCAGGAGTTTTCTCGGGCTAGCAGGATACTACAGGAGGTTTGTACAAGACTTTTCCAAAATTGCAGCGCCGATGACCAGACTGACTAGGAAGGATGTGGATTTTGTCTGGACGGAGGAGTGCCAGGCTGCATTTGATGAGCTGAAGAAGAGGTTGACAACAGCTCCAGTTTTGACGTTGCCAGCAGGGACAGGTGGTTTCACCATCTACAGTGATGCTTCAGGTAAGGGTCTGGGATGTGTTCTTCAGCAGTACGGGAAGGTAATTGCCTATGCTTCCAGGCAGTTACGCCCTCATGAAAAGAACTACCCCACCCACGATTTGGAGTTAGCAGCAGTTATCTTCGCTCTAAAGCTGTGGAAACATTACCTGTACGGAGAGCGTGTGGAGATCTTCACAGACCACAAGAGCTTGAAGTACGTGTTCACACAGAAGGAGCTAAACATGAGGCAGAGGAGGTGGTTAGAGTTGATGAAGGACTTCGACATCTCATTGCAGTACCATCCAGGGAAGGCCAACGTAGTCGCCGATGCCTTGAGCAGGTATCCGATGGCTATGTACTTGACGACAGATAGACATTTGTTGGCTGATTTGGAGAGCTTGGAGATTGAAGGGTTAGTTCCCGGTACTGAGATTCAGATGTGGGGATTGCAGATACAGTCCGAGCTGATGGACAGGATTAGAGCTGCGCAGTACGATGATGAGGCTCTGAGGAGCATCAGGGCACAAGTTCAGATGGGATTGTCAGACGACTTTACTATCGTAGATGATGGTTCCTTACGGCACGGCACGAGGATGTGTGTGCCGAGCGGGGAGCTGCGCGAGGAGGTTTTGCAGGAGGCACACCGCTCTCAGTACTCGATGCATCCCGGTGCCAACAAGATATATCAAGACTTGAGGGAGCACGTATGGTGGTATGGAATAAAGCGCGAGGTAGCACGCTTCGTATCCCGGTGTCTAGTGTGCCAGCAGGTAAAGGCAGACCGGCAGAGGCCAGGTGGTTTGCTTCAACCTTTACCGATTCCAGAATGGAAATGGGAGCACGTGACCATGGATTTTGTTTCAGGGCTTCCACGTTCTCCAGGAGAGAAGGACGCGATTTGGGTCATCGTGGACAGGTTGATCAAATCAGCCCATTTTTTACCTTTCAAGGTGGGCACGTCGACAGAGAGGCTAGCAGAGATGTACGTGCGTCAGATCGTTAGGCTTCATGGAGTTCCTGTAAGCATCGTCTCAGATCGGGATAGCCGTTTTACTTCCCACTTCTGGAGGAGTCTGCAGGCTAGCTTGGGCACTCAGCTCAAGTTCAGTACCGCATATCACCCCCAGACAGACGGGCAGTCTGAACGGACTATTCAGACTCTCGAGGATATGCTACGCACTTGCGTTTTAGATCTCGGAGGTTCTTGGGAGGATCATCTGCACCTGGTAGAGTTCGCTTACAACAACAGCTACCAGGCCAGCATCGAGATGTCACCATTTGAGGCTCTTTATGGAAGGAGGTGTCGTACACCGTTATCTTGGGACGACGTTGGAGAGAGAGCCTTGCTAGGACCAGAAATGGTCGTGGATGCAGCAGAAAAGGTGAAACTCATCAGAGACAGACTGCGAGTGGCGCAAGACAGACAGCGGCATTGGGCCGATAGCCACCGTAGACCCCTTGAGTTTCAGGTATAGATCGTTATTTTCTGGTTTGTGTTGTTTGTTTAGACTGCGTGTTGAGACTGTTTTGTTTTAGGTTGGCGATCTAGTATTCCTACGAATTTCTCCGACGCGTGGAACGATTCGTTTTGGCAGAGGCGGGAAGCTTAGCCCACGCTACATCGGACCCTTTGGTATTCTCGCGAGGGTAGGTGCAGTGGCGTATAGACTGGACTTGCCGCCTGCATTGGAGGGAGTGCATGATGTGTTCCACGTGTCGCAGCTGAGGCGGTACGTGGCAGACCCTAGTCATGTACTTGATCACTCGGAGATTGAGGTTGGTCCGACGCTCAGCTACCCCTAGCAGCCCGTAGAGATCTTGGACCGCAGAGAGAAGGTGTTGCGGAACCAAACTATTCCTTTGGTTCGTGTAGCATGGAGACATCACTCTCCAGGGGAGTCGACCTGGGAGAGAGAGGACGAAATACGCGAGCAATACCCGTACCTCTTCTAGACTTGAGGTATTCCTTTTTCTGGTTTATTCTTGTTCTGTTCAGTCCAAATTTCGAGGACGAAATTTCTTTTAGGAGGGTAGACTTGTCACTACCACTTTTCCAGATAAGGGCATTTGGGTAATTTTACTATTTTGAATAATTTTGTGTTTAATTAATTGATGAGTTTTATAAACTATTCATATTGTTAGTGATATTGGATTTAGGTCTAACCCTAGAATCTTCCATTAAGACTAACCCTAGAGTGAAACCCTAAGTCATGACCTAGTTTTAGTGAAACCCTAATTTGAAGACCAATTCTAGAGAAGCCCTAGAATTCTAATTTTTGGGTGGAACCTCAAACCCTAAATTGACTAAACCCTAGTTAATTAGGTTCTACATGACCTAACCTTAGGGTTTAATTTAAAAGCTATGCTTATGAAGCCCTAACCTAGTTAATATAAAAAGGGAACCTTCTCTTCCTTCATGTAGAAGGAGAAACCCTAGCCTCCATTAAGAGAAACCATCTCCCCACCCAATTTTCGAGATTTAACCCTAGGGCTTCCATCTTCCTCCTCCAAAGCAAGAGAAGCAAGGGGTTGGGTCAAGAAGCCTTGGAGAAGAAGAACTTCCATTTGAGAACCCATCCCTATAGGTAAATCCGAATTTTTTAATTCTTTTAATTCTGTTTTCTGTCGATTATTGGCCATTAGGAACCCACCCTTCTGTGTAGATTTCGATTTTAGGGTTTCTACATGTAGATCTAGGAGGAACTAGGGTTTTGTGTTCATACGTGGGATTTCCCCCAAATCCGTGAACCCTAAGCATAGGAGTATGCTTTTAGATAGGATTGCATCTCCTACCTATATTATTGATTTCGATTTAGGGTTTAGGTTTGGGTATTTTGGAGTTCTTGATGTGGGATCCATTTTTGCACATTTTGTGTTTGGTGAGATGTTTCTTAGGGTTTTTTTTTGCCTATCCCTGTGTTTTAATCCCTGTATTTTGATTTACCAATCTATATGTATATATATAATGGCATTGTGAACAGGTTATGTAGATTTGGGGGTTTTTCTACTGTGTAGTCGGGTATTTTGTATCACTGTATATTTGGAAATTCTGTGCATTCGGGTATTTCTCAGTTCAGTGTATGTCTGTGTGTGTCCCTGTTTTGGGAGTATGTGAGAACTTATGTGTGTAGGTGTGTGTCTAGCTATATATTAGATACCTATGTGCTATCTGTGTGTGGGGGTTAACCTGTGTCGTGTCAGAGAGTTTCTGTGTCTGTGTGTGAGAGTGTATTAGACTATGTATCAGTATGAGTTCTGTGTGTGAGAACTTGTGTGCAGTGAATTCTTGTGTATTCAGTAACCTGTGAATTAGTGTAGCTCTGTGTGTGTAGCAGTGTGTATTAGGTGTAATACCTGTGTATTTGAGCAGTGAGTGTAGCTATGTGTGTGTATCAGTGAGTTAGGGTTATGTTAAGTGCAGTGAGTGTGAGGAGTGCTGTGTATGTGTATGAGCATTTGAACTGAGTGTGTATGCCTGTGTGTGAGTGAACATGTCCCAGTGTAACTGCCAGTGTATATGTGTCTGTGTATACCAGTGTCTGTGTGTGCCCCAGAGTGTGTATCAGTGATGTGTTAGGGGTGTCTCAGGGAGAAGTTTATTTGTGTGTGTGTATGGCAGTATTGTGCTGTGTCAGTAACTTATGTGTTGGGTAGGGTTGTGTAGATGATTAAGTTCAATGAGGAGTAGAGATCTGTGCAGTGATTACTGTGGGCTCGTGTATGGTTAAGGCATTTGGGTTTAGTCTCAGTGTCAGGATTTTAAGTATCAGTGGGTACATGTGTATGTGAGTATCCCAGTTTTTTCAGTTGCATTTGTGAGAGTAAGTAAACAGTAGGTGTATTAGATAACTGTGGTTCTGTGTGTTTGGGTGTCAGTATGGGTATGAGTGAACCTAAATCCCTGAGTATCAGTAGCAGTGTAGGATCTTCCTGTGTGCAGCATATGTGTGTGAGTCTCTGTGTTAGTGGGTAGCAGTTTTTGTGAGTGTGTATGTGGGGTATTAGAGCAGGGGGAAAACTGTGTCAGTATGTGTGTCAGTATATCTGATTTTGGGAGAGGGATCTCTGAGTTTAGAGAGTAGGGTGTTAGAACCTGTGTGAATTTCAGGGTGTCAATAGTAGGTGTGAAATTCAGTGTGTGTATCCTAGGATTTCAGAACCTGTGAAGTGGTGTGAGAGTGTAGCAGTGAGTAGCTGTGAAACATTACTTGTGTGTGAGTATCCCAAAACCTGACTGTGAGTGAGTGTCTCTATGATACTGACACTGTGTAGCAGTGTAGGGAAATAGGTATGTGTGTGAGTGATGGACTAGGGTGGATTAGGGGATCCTGTTGAACAGTTTGATAGGTGTGTTTAGGATTAGGATTATGTATCACTAAGTGAGTACCTATGGGTATAAAATCATTTGTATTTGGCATTGGTTAAATTGGTATCATGTATAGTAGGTGAGGTTAGATACCAAATAGGTAATTAGGTATTAAGTTACTAGTTAAGTTATTAACTAGTATAAGTTAGGTATCCTTAGTATGATATAGAATTTGACTAGTGGACCTAGTATTGACCAGTAAACCTTAGATATGACCTAGAAACCTCGTATTTAAATTGTTAAACATGTTATTCTTTTAATTTATTAATTAATATTGAATTTCCATATTAGGTCATTGTGATCCCATTTTGGACATCGATCCTCACACCTTGCTCAGGACCACAGGCGAGTACATTCTCTGACAATTTTTATTGTTGATTACTTCTATAAATTGTAGTGTATTACATACTTGATTCTGACACTATGGATACACGGGTTAGCACCCTAGATCC
Source organism: Iris macrosiphon (assembly GCA_036927795.1). Taxonomy (NCBI): domain Eukaryota; kingdom Viridiplantae; phylum Streptophyta; class Magnoliopsida; order Asparagales; family Iridaceae; genus Iris; species Iris macrosiphon. The sequence goes on from JAYESA010000018.1 coordinate 45,690,521, forward strand.
CCATCATGAGGAGTCATGATTGGAATCCATCATGCTAGCTGGGGGATGGGGAATTATTAGTAGATTATGTGATCATATCCAAATCCTTTACATGCATCATAGCTCACCCCACTTCTCACGTTGGGTGCGGCCTGACCATCTTACATGCATCATAGCTGTTATATATGATTAACCTGACCACTACATGCATCATAGCTAACCATATGGTTAGCCTGACCTACAAGAATCATAGTTAATCATATATAACCAGCCTGATCAAGTCCCAAGCCGATCACATAATAAACTGATAATTCAAACACTTAGCTAGATGTCTATTTTATTCTGATTCACTTGTTCTAGCATTCACTATTTATTGTTCATTGCTAGATTCTCTATTGCCTATTTTATTTCTCCTGTACTTCTCATTTTCAGCATTTATTTCCATCTTGTATTTCTTACACTGTTTATAGATTTTGTCAATTTAATGAAACTGCTGTTAGTGCTTGTGCTTCGCTCCAATCCTGACTGGATAACATTTTTCAGAGGACCTGGAGAGCTTGTGTCCCACTCATTACGGCCCAGGATTAGAGGGTGATTTCACTCCAGAAACCTCAGAGGAGTTGCCTAGCCTAGAGGAGAATGTACCTGGAAATTCTTAGATTATTTTTTTTGCAATTATTGTTTGAGACTGAGACTGAGATGTATTTATTTTGTGACTTTGTGAGGTCATCTAGACCAGGATTTGAGTTGGATTATTGTGGTTGGTTTTTATTAGAACTCTTTTCTATTCTCATCGTGCTATTATTTCTTATAGCTTGTGATTGAGTATATCATAGAACTGTAGATTATTTATCATTGTCCTCCGTGCGGAGTTGAGACTATTGACAGGATATATTATATGTTGAGACCTAGCCAGCGTTCTACCGCCGATGCTGCGGCGTAGGCTGGACGTACCCACGACTCATGCCCAAATTCCGGGTGCGGGTCGTGACACTGGCTCAAGAGGGACTTATCCCAACTGAGATAGTTGACCCTGGAATTGTAGCTTTGTAGTATTCTTTGTACTGGATTTATCTCCAGCTTTTTGTGTTGTTCTTCAGACTCATTGATGTATTATTTAGACTCATGAGTTATATTATGACTATTCTATTCTTTATCTGATTCGTGCTCATTTCTATCTTAGTTCAGTGATTGAGTATACTATCATTATTGGTGGTTTATTATATTTCTAGATAGACTATCTAGACAGCGTTCTACCGCCGATTCTGCGACGTAGGCTGGGCGTTGTTTCCGACTAGTACCCTTACACCGGGTGCGGGTCGTGACACATTTTTGGTGGTGGCCCATGCAGGTCTAGTTTTATAAGTATGTGATGTCATGGTAGTACGACAACTTAGTTGTACTACTGCAAGCCCGCGATAGGATATAGGCTGAGATACTCAATCACATCTAGGAAAATTCTTTTGATTTAATTATTCTCCTTTGACATTGATACTTGATCCCTTAAACTGTCCTTTCCTTGATGTCTTACATCTTGTGCCATATTGATTCTTTCTTTCGCTTTGTCTCTGGATGCCGCCTAAGACTAGATCACAGCAGGGGAGAGTAGCTTCTGAGAGGTCTGCGATGTCCCGAGGGCCTGCACCAGTCACTTCTCCAGTGATTGGAGTGTCAGCTGCTTTCGAAGGTCCACCACCTACTCAGAGGATTGTGCCAGCTGTATCTGAGGGCTTTCACCTCCACCTCCTATGCCATCAGAGGCGTCACAGATGTTTACACTGTTTCGTGAGATGCTCGAGGCACAGAGGGCTCAGTCAGAGGCACATCAGAGGCAGACCGACGTCCTACGGTAGGGCGTCGAGAGTGCTCATCAGCTTGCTCGTGCTGTAGTTGAGAGAGAAGTTTCGGTCCAGCAGCAGGTTGTTCCTCAGGTTGCTCAGCTTTGGCCAGGCAACATTCAGGACTTCAAAAAACTGGAGCCTAGAGTTTTCAAAGGGACGGAGGGCATCGTCTATGCTGATGATTGGCTCGAGGACATTGAGCGTCTTATGAGGGTGTCCCGTCTTTCTGAAGATTTGAAGGTTGAGGCGGTAGGACTTCAACTGTTCGACGTTGCTCGCACTTGGTTCAGGAATGAGCCAGTACTGGTTGACGTAGGACAATCTTGGGAGGTATTCAAGGACCTTTTCAAGAAGAAGTTTTTCGCCCGGATGGACAGGCTTGACTTGGGGAGACAATTTGAGAGTCTCATTCAGGGGAGCATGTCTGTGGAAGAATACGTTGCGGAGTTTGGTAGGTTAAGCCGATTTGCAGAGTATTTGGTGAGGGAACTGGAGGTTCGAGCTATTCGTTTCCATGAGGGTCTAAACTGGGAAGTGAAGATTCTCATTCCGTCTTTTTATGAGACATACTCGGAGATACTTGCGGAGGCACGCAAGGTTGAGCGAGATCTGGGTTTGAAGACCAAGAGAGACCATAATTCTTTTCTGGGGGCCAACGGTAGTGTAGTATCTGCCAAAAGTCCTTATTTCCAGTCCAGACCTTTCCAACAGCCACAGCAAAACCAGACTCCAGCGAGAGCGCCTTTTTATCAGGCACCTCAGCAGCAGAGACAGTTACAGCAAGCTCCATGCAACTTCTGCAAGAAGCCCGGCCATATCTGGGAAGTTTGCAGGAGGAGGCTAGGAGTTTGTTTATATTGTGGTACTAAAGGGCATCAATCGAGGGAGTGTCCTCGTCGTGTAGTTCAAGGAGCAGCTCCAGCTCCGAGGACACAGACGAGACCACCTGCAGCACAGTCGAGGGGACCACTTTCGACACAGCAGCAGCGTTTTGTCCAGCATCAACAGCAGGGAGGTGCTCGACAGGGACAAGCGTTTGCTATGACCGTCGAAGAGGAGGAACCCACCGGAGATGTCATTGCAGGTTCTATTCTTCTTGATTCCATTCCAGCTTTAGCTTTGTTTGATAGTGGTGCTTCCCATAGTTTTGTATCTGTTTCTTTTGCTCTAAAGCATGGTTTGGTAGCTGAGTCTTTGCTTAGGACTTGCAAGATCATGACCGGGGGAGGCATTATCCTGGTTAATGATATTTGCAAGGATCGGAGAGTTACTCTGGGAGGCCGGGAGTTGAGTGCGTGTCTACTTGTAATGCCACTTCCGAGCTACTACATTGTACTCGGGATGGATTGGTTGAGTAGGCACCGTGCTAGCATAGACTGTAGAGGAGGAAGAGTTTTGTTTGGTCCGCCAGGAGAGCCAGAGTTCGAGTTTGCTAGAGGAGCTGCAGAGCAGGGCGAAGGCATTATTTGTGGAGCTATGGTGGAAGACAAGGAGTTGCCGCATCCATTGATAGCAGAGTTCTTGGATGTGTTTCCTGAGGAATTGCCAGGATTGTCGCCAGATCGAGATGTTGAATTTTCTATAGACTTGGTGCCAGGTGCAGAACCAATTTCGCAGCATGTCTATAGAGTAAACAACAGCGAGCTGGTCGAATTGAAGAAGCAGGTGGACGAATTGTAGGATAAGGGGTTTATCAGATCGAGTTCTTCTCCATGGGGAGCCCCGGTATTGTTTGTACCGAAGAAGGATGGATCGGTGCGCATGTGCATTGATTACAGGGCTTTGAATAATCTCACTATCAAGAATAAGTATCATTTACCACGGATTGATGATCTGTTTGATCAGTTGAGTGGTGCGAAGGTGTTTTCCAAGATAGATTTGAGATCAGGCTACCATCAAGTGAAGGTGAAGCCGAAGGACATACCGAAGACTGCTTTTAGAACTCGGTATGGTCAGTACGAGTTTATGGTGATGCTGTTTGGTTTGACTAATGCACCGGCAGTATTTATGAACTTGATGAACAAGGTGTTCCACCAGTACCTTGACAAGTTCGTGGTGGTGTTCATCGACGACATACTCATATACTCGAGGACACCGGAGGAGCATGAGGAGCATTTGAGGATTGTATTGAAAGTGCTAAGGAAGTAGAAGTTGTATGGGAAGTTGTCTAAGTGTGATTTTTTCTTGGACAAGGTGGAGTTCTTGGGGCATGTTGTGACTGGTGATGGTATTTCAGTGGATCCGAAGAAGATTTCAGCAGTAGAATCTTGGAAGACTCCGAGTTCAGTAGCAGAGATCCAGAGTTTCTTGGGATTGGCAGGCTATTATAGGAAGTTTGTGCAAGATTTTTCGAGGATTGCCGAGCCGATGACCAGACTCACGAGGAAGGATGTGGAGTTTGTTTGGATGGAGGATTGCCAGGTTGCTTTTGATGAGTTGAAGAAGAGGTTGACGTCTGCTCCTATTTTAACGTTGCCATCAGGGTCCGGAGGTTTCACTATTTATAGTGATGCATTGGGAAAGGGTTTAGGTTGTGTTCTTCAGCAGCATGGGAAAGTGATTGCCTATGCATCCAGGCAATTGCGTCCTCATGAAAAGAACTATCCTACCCATGATTTGGAGTTGGCAGCTGTCATATTCGCCCTGAAGTTGTAAAAATATTATTTGTACGGAGAACGTGTGGAGATCTTCACAGACCACAAAAGCTTGAAGTACGTTTTCACGCAGAAGGAGTTGAACATGAGGCAGCGTCGGTGGTTGGAACTGATGAAGGATTTTGATATCTCTTTGCAATATTATCCTGGGAAAGCAAATGTAGTTGCCGATGCTTTGAGCAGGTATCCGGTAGCTATATTCTTGACGCAGGATCGATATTTGTTGGAGGACTTGGAGATCTTGGGCATTGAGGTGATTGTTCCTGGGTGTGCTATACAGATGTGGGGATTGCAGATACACTCAGATTTGATGGACAGGATCAAGGCAGCACAGTATGATGATGTATCTCTAAGGAGTATCAGAGCTCAGGTGAGAGCAGGATTGGAGGATGATTTTATTATTACAGAGGATGGATCTTTGAGGCATGGAGTTAGATTGTGTGTACCTAGTGGGGAGTTGTGAGAGGAGGTATTGCAGGAAGCGCATCGCTCTCAGTATTCCATGCATCCAGGTGCTAACAAGATGTATCGGGATATGCGAGAGAGTGTGTGGTGGTATGGCATGAAGAGGGAAGTGGCACAGTGTGTATCCAGATGCTTAGTGTGCCAGCAGGTGAAAGCCGAGAGGCAGAGGCCAGGAGGTTTACTTCAGCCATTACACATTCCAGAGTGGAAGTGGGAACACATTACTATAGATTTTGTGTCCGGACTTCCACGATCTCCAGGAGGGAAGGACGCGATTTGGGTCATTGTTGATAGGTTGACCAAGTCGGCCCACTTTTTGCCTTTTAAGGTGGGTTTGTCTACGGAGAAGCTGGCAGAGATATATGTGAGGCAGATCGTTAGGATACACGGAGTTCCCGTCAGCATAGTCTCAGATCGAGATAGTCGTTTCACTTCTCATTTCTGGAGGAGTTTGCAGGAGATTTTGGGCACTCAGCTCAAGTTCAGTACTGCATATCATCTCCAGACAGATGGGCAGTCAGAGAGGACTATCCAGACTCTCGAGGATATGTTGCGCACTTGTGTACTAGATTTCGGGGGTTCTTGGGAGGACCATCTCCATTTGGTAGAGTTTGCTTACAACAACAGTTACCAGGCCAGCATAGAGATGTCACCTTTTGAAGCTCTATATGGTCGGAGGTGTCGTACTCCTTTGTCTTGGGACGATGTTGGAGAGAAAGTTTTGCTTGGGCCAGAGATGGTTGTGGATGCAGCGGAGAAGGTTCAGTTGATCAGAGACATACTTCGAGTGGCGCAGGACAGACAGCGGCATTGTGCCGATAGCCATCGAAGACCTTTGGAGTTTGAGGTATAGTTTAGATTTTGTTTGTACTTGTTCTTGTTTGTTATAGATTAAGTTCTTAAGATGGTATTTTGTTCTAGGTGGATAGTTTGGTGTTTCTGAGGATTTCTCCGACACGAGGCATGATTCGCTTCGGTGGAGGCGGAAAGCTTAGTCCGCGATTCATCGGACCTTTCACTATTCTAGAGAGGGTCGGTGCAGTTGCTTATAGACTAGATTTGCCACCTGCATTGGAGGGAGTGCACAACGTATTTCATGTGTCGCAGTTGAGACGATACGTGGCCGATCCTAGCCATGTATTGGATCACTCGGAGATAGAGGTGGGCCCTACTCTTAGCTATCCAGAGCAGCCAGTTGAGATTCTGGATTGGAGAGAGAAGGTGCTGAGAAAACAGACTATTCCTTTGGGGCACATTGCATGGAGGCATCACTCTCCTGGGGAGTCTACCTGGGAGAGAGAGGATGACATGCGAGAGCGTTATCCATATTTGTTTGTACCTTGAGGTATGTTATTTTCTAGTTATGTTCTGTTCATTAGTTAATTGTGATTCTTTAGTTCTGTTTTGTGATTTTCTGGGGGTAGTTTTTATCTTTGAATTTCGAGGACGAAATTTTTTAAGGAGGGTAGACTTGTCACTACCACAATTTTTAGGAAAGGGTATTTTAGTCTTTTCCTATTTAATTAAATATTGTGCATTGTAAATAATTATTTGTTGTATTATTTAATTGTTGTTAGATGTTATTTAATTATTTTGGAGTTATATTAGTGGACCCAACTAGTTTAGTTTGGACCCATGGACCAACATGAATTAATTAGTTAGACTTGGCCCATTTAGAAAGCCCATTGTTAAGGAGATGGATTAAATTAATTAAATCATTAGACTAGAAGCTTTCTTCCTTAATTATTTCTTCATGAGAGGCCCCAAGGGGTACATTAGACATTTTATAATTGCTTGGGGAAGGGGACATGGCCGGCCTATATTAGAGGGAGGAAATTTCTCTCTTCTCTCTTCTCTCATTCTCATTTCCAAATCTAGATCTAGAATTCCCCACTCCCAAATTCCTTTCATTCCCATTCCAATTTCCTACCAAATTTATTCCAAATTCTTCCCAATTCACCATTAGAAAGTTGAGAAGCAAGGATCTAGAAGGAGAAAGTAAGGATCTACAAAGAGGAGCAAGGATCTACAATTTGGAAGCAAGTTCATCTCAATTGGAGGTTTCATTGGGAATCCATCTCCCAATAGGTATAATTCAGTTTTTTGATTAAAATAGCTTTTAAATCTGAGATTTAATCATGTAAAATCAACCTATATGTATGTACTACCCATAGGACTTGGTTTTGTGTTCATAGGAGACCCATGGAGAAAGTTATGGTACTTTTTGTGTCAATTTTGATGGAATTCCGAATTTATATTTTGTTGTGTGTGTCAATTGATCCTATAGATCAATTGGACATGTGCTTATATGTTTGGGACTAGTGTCGTATCCATAATTGGGTACATGTAGTTCGTATCCCAATAATTTGGTGATACGTGTCGTTTTGGAGATTTTTCCTCCGACACGGGACTTTGTACATGTCGTATTTTGACACGGACACATAGATCTACTTTTGACACTTTAATTTGTTCATAAATATTATTTGTGACTTATTTGTGTCCTTCGGGGTACAATTGGTTGTGTGTTGGACTCGTGTCGCATGCGTATCCTAGATCTAGTGGGATACGGTGTGATACTCTCCAATTGTGTGTGTTTTTGTATAGATCTAATTATTTATGCTTTAATTCTTGTATAATAATTAGTATATATATATATATGTTATATATTTATTTTAGTGTATTTATTATGGTATTTATTGTAGCATAGATCTATATATTTTTATGTGTGCTACTATGATGTATAAAAATATATGTAGTTTTCTTTACATGTAATTATATATGTTACTACATATTAATAAAATAAATTATACATAAATGTTTTATAAAATATATTTATGCGTTTAAATGAGTAATTATATTAATTATAATTATTATATAATTAATTGTATATTAATGAATATATTTTATATGTGCTTCTAGCTATGTTAAAATATGTATATTAATACATGCAATGTGTTTTGTAGCTATTAGTAATTATTTGTGTAGGATTATGTATATATATATATAAGTATATATTAAATTAATTGTTTTATATATATAAATATATTGATTTATATATTTATATATATATATATATATATATATATATATATATATATATATTTACTTTTTTGGTGACAGTAGGATCAATGACAGTGAACTGTCATTGTTAGAACGGTTACAGCCGCCGCTGTAGCAGTGGCGGCGGGTTATTAATGACAGAACCGCCACTGTCATTAATAACCGCATGCAGCAGCGGGAATTCGCAGCAGTTGCGACGCCGACTTTGGTGACAGTTGAAAACTGTCACAAAAGGAGTGACAGCAGTGCAGTTGCACAGCAGCGTTTTTGCGACGGTTTTGCTGTGACAGTTGGGACTGTCACTATAAGTCTGTTTATTGAAAATTAGTGTTTTAGCACACTGTTTTCAGTGACAATTGGGTAGATTTAGTTTATATATTATATTTGTATATATATGTATATATATATATATGGGTTATTGTGAGGTATAATACTAGTATTGTTATTATTTTATTTATATATAATATATTAGTTTATATATAATATATTATGTATTAGAGTAAATAATATACCTATATGTATCTTGAGCATTACTTTGTGTGGATACCAATTGGGTTCAAAACCTTGATTCCTAAATTATTGTATTTAATATTCTATATTATGCATTATTATTAATATTAGTATTGTGAGGTTTATTTTGGATTCACGTATCCGAAGATATGGTATCCTAATATTTAAGGACGTAGTCTTATGACTTAGAGCTTAGTATTTTGATCCAATTTTTTGGTGCTAGACTTGTACAACCTAGAAATAGATAGTTGACCTTGGGTTGACCACAGTTGACTTTTGACTTAGAATTGACTTATTGACCTAGAAGTTGACTAGTTTAACTTGTTCTCTTTTCGGGACCTTGTATTGATGTTGTATTCCATATCTAGGTCTTCGAGGCACCGAGTCAGACATCTGTGAGACTATTTATTGGACTTCAGGCGAGTATATTCTCTGATAGTTTCTCATTTATGATATCCTCTATGTTCACTGTATCTAGTGTAGATATCCATGTTCTCTTGACACTATGGTTATACGGATTAGTATATTCGGATCTCGTCATGAGATGTTATTCCTTGGTATATGGTGTATATGGTGCAAGTATTGTTTCATTGGTTATCTTGTACATGTACAGATACCGATTCTCGGGGAGACTAGCTATCTTCTTGGGGAATCTCATGCCATAGCATACCGTGGTTGGATCTATTATACCAATCGGGGGTGGGGAGTATTAGTATAGATATGTGATCAAATCCCTATTGAATAAAGTACTGGTAAATGAATAGTGTTGATCATAAATCGTACTTATGATTAGCCAGGCCGTATTGCATCTTGCCCAAGCCGATCACATGTTAAGCTAGTACTCACACACTTAGTCTTTATTATTATTGTTTCATTGGCATATTGTTCATTATTGTATTTATTTCCAGTATTTCCTTATCGTACATATATCTCTTATATCTATTGTGCATCTTGTTTATCCATAGCTATTTACTGCTTCATAGTTCTTATCATTAATTAGAACTGTTGTTAGAGATGTACTCTGCTCCTTCCTGACTGGATATATTTTTCCAGATGATACTGAGGAGTAGTACCATACCTTTTATGGACCCCAGGATGTTGTGAGTTTAGATTCTGAGACCCTGGCTCAAGAGGGACTTATCCCAACGGAGACAGTTAACCCTGGAGTTGTAGATTCGTAGTATTCTTTGTACTGGATTTATCTCCAGCTTTTTGTGTTGTTCTTCAGACTCATTGATGTATTATTTAGACTCATGAGTTGTATTATGACTATTCTATTCTTTATCTGATTCGTGCTCATTTCTATCTTAGTTCAGTGATTGAGTATACTATCATTATTGGTGGTTCATTATATTGCTAGATAGACTATCTAGACAGCATTCTACCGCCGATTCTGCGGCGTAGGCTGGGCGTTGTTTCCGACTAGTACCCTTACACTGGGTGCGGGTCGTGACAAAAATATGCCTCCATATTTAATGCACAGGATGGTGGCAAATCTCTGCATTTAATGCAAGAGATTTGATTATATCTTCAAAAGCCGTAATTCGGGCTAAGACGTCCACATCAACACTCTGGCACGGTCTGCAGCGGCTTCTACGCCCATTCAACTCCTGTGCTCACTCGGCCTCTATGACCACTCGGCTTCTACGCCTATTTTCGGCTCCTATGCCTACTTGGCTTCTACGCCATGGTGACAGACATTGGCTTCTACGCCCACCTCTTCTACACGAGGGATACCTACCTACGTGGCTTCTACGTCATGATCTTCATAGCGATTATACGCGTTTTGTCCCTTAGTTGGACCCACGTCACACACTCATTCAAAGGATTATCTATACGCAGGCATTGGTTATTTTAACCGTTGTGTAAAAGGGTGCTGTACTTTCCGCTCCTCGGTTTCTACACCGACGGAGTGGTCACTGTCACTAAAACTCTATAAATAGAGACCTCTATCAATGAGGAACAAGGTCGGGAAAAATTGGTCAAGAAAACCAGTATCAGATCCAATTTCGAACTTCCAAGAAAGATCGAACCAGAGGTCAAGATAGAGAGAGAGAGAGAGAGAGAGAGAGAGAGAATATGGAGCTCAGGCAAAGAGTAGGAATCGACGACTTTGGCATCGTACATCCATCCTCTTTTGCAACCTTCGAAGCTGCTTTCTGTCTTCTACGGCACTTCTTCATCATCGTATGGTCCAAGGGCTAAAGTGATCGACTGCAGATCAGACACCTATAGCAATATTTACCCAGATTAAATAAATTATACTCCCACATCCTCGTATAGGATCAAATTGTACAAGTTTGTTTGTAAACCAAAGAAAGCGGGTTTCGTGCAAACCTCGTATTATATACATTTCGTTCTTTCTTTTAATACCACAAACAATCTTACCATAATGTTTGACCCTAGTATTGAGGGACCAATGGAGAACCAATATTGAACATTAGGACTGAACCTAACCTACACAGTTAGATAAGTATTGGAGAACTACAAACTTAGATCATTGCCTTATTATTAGTAGACAGCACCCTAGGAAGCCTAGAGGAATGTAATTAACCCTTTTCTTAATCATGCTTCGAACATAGCAACTAGCACCCCACTCCCCTTTAGAAAACCATGATGCTATCTAGAGCTCCCTATTTTAATTTTATATGGTATTCCTCTGCAACCTTAACGTTCGTTAATTGTGCGACGAATGAATTATCCCCTTCATTTCTTCATCTTTCAATTCATGCCAATCTGACGCTTCTGATTATAGACCAAGTGATTGTATTCTATGATAGGACAAATGGTTTGCTAAAGTGATAGTTGCGATCTTGAATTTTGAATGACGTACCTTGTAGTTAGAACTTGGTAGTTGAATATTCATCTAGATTATAATTTTATGGTTATCCCTTAGTTTTAAATTGCGTAGCATATACCCTACCTCGATACAGGTTAGATCTCTTTCCCCTTAACGGCTAGTAACTCTTCTATTCTCGCTATTGACACATGTTCTATGAGCACTATAAGTAAGACTTAAGGTGACCCTTACCTATATAACGCAATAGGAGACCCTAATAAGTACCAAGATCTTTCCTCATATACCCTAATGAGAGTTTCTGTTTTATTTACATGTGCAAGATTATTTTGTAGGATCCTCTTAAGACTGTCACATTATTAGTTTAATTCTTTTAAGTTGGGTAGTATGCCTCACAACCTAGTATCACATAGTCCACTTGACCCATCGAGGTAGTGTAACTGAATGACATTAATTGTATGATAGCATAAGATGATAATGTTTATTCAAGCGATAGAATTTAGAGGTCCATGCCCCTATTTGGTCGACTAGCGACTTAGACAAGAAGGTTGTATGATAACTGTAGAGATTATAGAGTCTTTTTATTATTGTTACTTATGTTGTTTTGTTTTGTGAACTTGAATTAATTTGCACCTTCTTTCATCATAATCCAGCGTAGTTATATTTGTTGTACTATCTTGACTCATGCTGCTATTATAGCCTAGTTTTTGCAAGCTTATTCTTTATCAAGCTTGTTCACTACATATGTATTATTGGGCGTGCAGACTAATATATTTCAGAATCAGTATACTACGGTCTGATCAACCATAGTGTGCTCGATTCGCCGTTCACATAACTATTTTACGTTGATTGAGATATATAGTGATTAATAGACGAATGTACTTGCCCTCTAGATATATCTGAGCCCATCGGATCCGTTACACAACCGTACTGATACGAGCATGTGAATAGGAACTACCAAAATAGGACTTCAATCCACAACTGCCTTGACAAATTCCCAATTGAACTCTTTAAAGCGCCTTGATCCCCATACTTGCATTCTATTACCTCTCCCTTGAACTCTTTATTATTGATCTTCATCTTTCCTTATCTCGGAAAGACGAAACATCTTGCTTGGTATAAGTTTGATATATAGATAGTACTAGATATACCCCACAGGCCAGTCGCATTGTTTGGTGACTATCTTTTATAAATGATTAAGGGAATATCATCGACGATATGTTTGGTGTTAAAGACTTTGAGGATTAAATAACATGATTCAATAATTTAGGTCATAGCTTTCTTAGATGTACAACCTTAGAGGATAGATGGGTAAATTCTAAGTTGGGTAGAAACTGCAATGTTAATTTAAGAAGAATTCTTTAGACTGTAATCAAGTAAGGTTAGATAGGGAAACCCTACCCTAGTTTAATTTCGAGGACGAAATTGTTTTAAGTTGGGTAGATTGTAAACCCCCTTACCCAAATTTAGGCCTAATTTGCTTAGATAGTGAAACTAGGGCTAGATTGAACCAATTAGAATTAGAACACGGCTTTTATTTAATTATGCAATAATTAAATATCGTGTAGCGCACCTTACCGTTGCTTTGATAATTGTAGTACCTCACTAGCCATTGCCAGTCTACAAACTTCACGATCTCATCCTAGACATGTCCACCTACTATTCTGACCCTTGTGCAACTTATAATATAGCTCTCTGGTGCTACATTTTAGTCGCACAATAAACGTCGCGGATATTATTTCTTAATTCGATATAAATTCCAATTTTGTATCCTTGTACGTCCCAATCGAAATTGGGGACACAATCTTGACCGTTTTGTGTAAACCAAATTTTATTAATATTCTATACTGTCCCCTCTACGCCCCTGACAATTATGGGCCGCCTAAATTTAATCTCATGTACTCCAAATAAATTCTAGAACATCGTGCGCGGTTCAATTTAATTAATTAAATCTAATTTCTGCCTCTGCGTAAATTTTCTAATTATCGTAGGGCTTTTATGCAAAAACGTATTAAGGTGTCCTCACCATTGGACAATTCGTGAAGAAACTTAATTTTCCCTTCACATGGATTTTTTCCATAATTTTCTGGATGTGCAAATGCGCAACATCGCCCTCCTATTTTAATCCAACCCTTGCAATTAAATAATTATAATTTCTAGCCCATCACCCTCATGTGAGCCCAAGGCCCAACCCAAGAGGGGTTGACCAGTCAAACTATTTCTAGGTCAACCCCCTTACATGTGCATATATAAATATCTTCCTTATTTTTCCCTTTCTTTTCCTATTTTCTAAACCTACATAGCTGACCCTTCCCCAACTCCTATTCATTGTCTTCCTCCTCCAACTTCCCATCGCCGGAGCAACCCGACCCTGGCCGATCCTCCTCACCGGAGTAGCCTTCCTCCCTGCTTTCTTCTCCTTCCTCCTCTCCCACTGCCCCTCGCTGTACATCCACCATCACCGCTGAACTGGCCGGAGACCACCGGGTCTGATCTCGAGCCGACTGCACCAACATTACCACCACCATTGTCGTCTCGTTGACGTCTTCTTCCCTCCACCGTGCCCGCAGTTCCACGCCTGCATGACCGGACAATCCGACCCTCTTTCCGTTCTCCTCCAGTCCCGCTCGCCTGGAGCTCGACCCCGCCTCTCCTTCCACCGCCTTCGTCGATCGGAGATTCTCCGGAGCCCACGACCTCGTCTGAGCCACAGAACTCCCCCGCACGATAGCAACCACCTCCTTCACTCGACGTAGCCATCTCCAGCATTCCCGACTTCCCTGCAGCCAAGCCCGGCCATCCCAACCTCCTTGTGCCGCTGCCAACCACCTCCCCGTTCGTCCTCGCCGGACCTCCATCCCTCCGTCGTGCCGCTGCACTGCACCTCACCTCTCCTCCCTGTTCTCTCCTCCTTCCCCCACCTGAATCGAGCAGCATCACCATGCCCTTCACCACACACTCCTTGCCTCTCCTCCTCCTTGACGCCTCCCCGCGCTGCTCCTCGCCCACAGCCCCTCCCTAACCGGACCTCCTCCCCTGGCTGGGCATCTTCACCACCCCATCACCATATCAACACATCACCATCAACACCTCATTAACACCTCCACCTCCACGCCATCATCATCTCCTTAACACCCCATCTCAATTATCAATATCTCATCCTCCAGTCATCGTCGCCATTATCAACGTCGTTGTATCATCATCACTTACTCGTCAACCCATCATCGACAACTCATCATCACCATGCATCATCATCATCCACATTATCCTCTTCCTCGTCATCACCATCCTAAAATCATCACCATCACCGTTCATTCAACACAGCAACCCTAAACATCTCCTAATCACCACTATCATCGTTAACCTAATTAGCACCCCAATCACCATAAACCTAATTAACCACAATCATCATCATCGCAGCAGCATCATCTCATCATCGTAATAATTATCATCACCTCATCGTATCAGCAGCCATCAGCCCATCATCCTTACTTCAATCATTAGCATCATCATCACACCCCCGTCCATATCTCCATCTTCGCCATCATCCTCGTCAAACATCATTGCCCTCGTCATCATCATCAGCATCACTTCATCGTCGTTATAGTCGTCACCATCGTCGTCAACCTCTCTTCGTCGTCGTCCAGCCGATCCCGTGCACGTACACCGAGGTATGAACCTGTCCCATCTTCTCCTCGTTATGTGTGTTTGAGTGTGTGGCAGTAGGACATTCATATTTAGTCACCACAGTTAGTTTATATCAGACCCTGAGTCAGAGAACCCAACGCGCATTCATACACGTACGCGTGCGCAGGCATGATTCAATCTAGTATATGTATATTAAGTTAATCATTAGCTTAGTATTAATTGTTATATATTTATGTACATATTTAATATATATATGTATTCCATTAGTTATGTAAATTTATTACAGGTTATAGTATTATTATTATAATGGATATATATGTAATTAAATAATAATTTGGAGTAGGTGTATTCAGACTGTACGACCCTAGGACACCATGGACTATCCCGTATTTGCCCTTGACCCTGTTGACCCTAAGAAAAAATGTTGGTGTCTGCCTGGCGTACACCGACGTACTGACGAGACCGTGTTAGTTGACTGACTTATTGTGTACAGTACTTAAAGACCCGACACCCGCGTAATCCAACGCATGATTGACCGTGTTAGATGACTAGTGCCACCCCTAGTGTACCCCGAGTCCAGTATAAATATTGTTGTGTGTGTACTAGTGTAATGACTAATGATTTATTTACATTATATCATATGTACATAGGATATTGGATTTATTCTGCGTGACTTCTGGAGCAGGTTATTGCTACATCGCAGCTTTCTTGCCAGGCAAGTACACCTTGCCATTGTACTGTTATTCATATTCTATATGTTACATGCATCTTTATTTTCTGTCTTTAGCTTATATATTTAACTGTAATATAAAATACGTACGACGGTATCGTCGCGATGTATATTTATGTATTGCATTGACCTTGTTCATGAGACTACCCCATTATCATGTAGCATCATTAGGTTCATTGGCCGTGACACAGTTGTTACACGAGTGTGAGTCTCATGTAGATCACGGACTGCGTGACAGGTCTGGCCTCCTGTACGTATGGGCCGTGCGTTAGGAATAACTGCCGTTAGAAACTTTGCATGCTAGTAGACTTGGCAGTTATTAGAGGTGTTATTGTGTCATGGATGTGACATGCTTAGAGCATGGGGTGGGGAGAACAACAAGTACCGCATTTGAGCTCCTTTGCACTTTTTCTATTGTGCGGCCGGATTCTCCGTTGGAGATACGGGCGGTGATGACCACTATATATTATATTATATTATTATCAGGCGGGCCTCCGGCGTTCGAAAGTCGTCGTGCCTTTGTAGGCCCCTGGATCTCCAATAAAGAACCATGCCAAATCCCAGTTTTCAGCCAGATAGCTCACTTGTGGGGAAAGTTGTTCTTAACTACATTCACTTAGATGGTTAGGCGACCCCATTGGATATTTATTTCAGTACTTTATTGGCATGTGTTTAAGTATCTTGTTATGTCCCTCTGAGGACCTGGTCCGCTGCCAGGTGTACCTGTTCTTGAGTATTGGCAGGAGCGCAGATTGGATGGCTATATATGTTTCATGGATGTCTTCTCTTCGAGCCGTGATCGATACCTGGTATACTTATATTCGGTTTGATTGTGTTGTACTTATTTTGTATTTGCTCTTATATTTGAGTTGGTAGTGGATTTGTTTCCATCCAACCATCATCCTTAGATACCTATATTGAGATCTAGTTTCATAGATATTGGTTATTTATTTATATTTTATTTTCTGTGGATGAGATTTAGATTATACCCTGTGACTTGTGATACATTTTATACCACTTGTGGATTTGATATTCATATTACAGCGTACGTATGGGTTATGGTTTCCATATATTGGAGTTGCCATATCCATGCGACTGGCATGCTTACGTGTCCTAGTCTTACGCATTTTTGGGACTGGGGCGTGACAAAGATCATATGCGACCAGGACACATATGCGGCCAGAGCACACATGAGACCTCGACACTATGCGTCCTCGTCCTCATGAAGCCAAAGTGTCCATTAGACCAAAGGCGGACAAGAGCACATATGTGGCCTCGCCAACATGCGGCCAGAGTGTCCATTCGACCAAGGCCCAAACAAGAGCACGTATGCGGCTACAAGACCCATGCGGCCTCACCATTATGTGACCTAGTTATTATGTAATCTCCAGCTCATAAGATCTTTCTATTACAACTGCAGAGGTCTTCGCACAGTTGGTACTGACTACGTATCCAGCTGACGAAGTCACGCCCATAACGGGTTGATAACAACCCCGAGATCTCATCAACAACATATTTGAACCAAACTCACGTGGAAGCTTCCCCTTGACGTGCGGCCATATTTGCAACCACATGCTGTTGAAGTAGCCCTATGCGGCCACTAAGTAGGAACATATATGGCATCCATAGCATGTCCATAGGGCGGTTATAAATACCAAGGTACCACACCCATACAAAGGTGTTGGCTGGCTATTGGCAAACCTACACTCGAGCAAGAGAGAAGAGCTTCTGCATCGGATCATCCACGGAGTAAAGAAAGTTTTTACACTCCTAACCCCTCATCGTCACCCCTAGAAAATAAATTTGTACTTAGATTGTCTTCTAGGACTTCTCTATACATTTCTTAGTTTGTTAATCAAATCAAGTTCTTTTAGTTCTCCTTTTGATTTAATGAAAAACATGATGGAGAATCTGCTGGGGATTAATCTTCTCCTCTGATGAGAAGACGGTGATGCAGTCTGATGCGGCTAAGCCAGGCTCAACCCAAAAGATGCTGGTGGTGCGCTTCAACCAGCAAGCATTCGAGAACATGCTCTCCGTGAATAGTACGAGTCTTCTCCAAGGCTAGCAAAGCCTAAGAAGACCCGCAAAACTTGGTTATCAAAGGCCGCTGCGTCTCACCCAACTGCGAAGCATATTCTCCCTACCTCTCTCCCTATTATCGCAAACGCACATTATATGTCCACCCAGACTGGCCCTGTTAATGCAGCAGTCGGGAAAGGTGCTTAGCAACTAAACTCTGGCAGAGGAAAACACTATGATGCCAGAAGATTGGTGGCTGAGAGAAGCTTCATGTGGCAATAACAGAAGTTGCAAAATCTACATCCGCGGGCAAAAGTCCATATGCGGCACCTATCGGTGGCCGCTGGCAAAAGTCCGCATACGGCCAGTACAACAACTGAACCTCTGTTTTCGATCGAATCTCACTCAGCGCCGACCCTTCGCGCCATGCTGAGAGTGGTAAAAACCCAAACTTGGACTCTTCATACTATGCACCTTCGGGTGCCAAGTTGAAGAAGTCTGGGGCAGTGCGAGCTCGTCATGCTCAAGCAACTGTCTATTATGTTGACCGTCGGAGGGCACCGCTAACTTTTATGCGGGCCCCTAATGGAAAGTTGTATAAGACTGACCCGTGCATCCAGTCCTCAGCGATAAATGGGCAGGGTCTATCTCCAAAGTCTTATTCTGACAATCTAAGGAACGTTATTGTACGAACCCTAGATCAGGGAGCAAAAATAACACCCACGCACCCGTGCGCTCGGTCTACCCGTGGTTACGAAAAGGGTACAAAGGTGAGTCACCCTCACCTGACTTGCGCCATGTGATTAATCACAAGCGCAAGGCGAGGGAGGAAGCTAAGGCATGTGAAGCATCCTCCCCATGACATCACTGTGCCAAAATTATTATCAAATGCTGCTGCAACAAAGTGGCAAAACCTATAAGCAGGCAGTCGACATTCCAATGACTGCACCCGACGACACCTATCCGGCAACAGTCCAAAGATCATGTACAAATACCAGAGGAGGAAGAGCTATCCTTCACCTTATGTTACTCAGCTCGTAAGGTCTTCCACCAAAGGAGAAAGGAAGTCCAGAACCTCTAGTCCGTCACTCTCAACCAGAGCATTGAGAAGGCGATTACCAGAAGGACCAGCAGCGGGGCCTGCGAAAGAAGTTTTCCAGGTTACCCGCTCGATGAAGAAGCTTTCAGCTGCTGGGGGTAGCTCTTTCTCAAAACCTTTGGGGGTTATACAAGCTGGGGGTAGTAATCCCATAGACCTATACAACAACCCAGCATTTCGTAAAGATAGTGAATCTCAAGGGACAAATTTTGAGTTCTTTGGAAGTAATCACCCTCATCAAGAACACACAGCTTCCAAAGCTGGGGGTAGCATTCCCTCCGATTCTGAAGAAGATGTAGCACTTTCGGCTTTCCCTAAGGACAAAAATTTTGAGGAAGCTAACAACAACGTGCTTAGGGTTAATGCAGCATCTAGGGCTGGGGTAGCAATTCTCATGAATCGGGAGATGGTGCGATGATGCCTACCCCCCCCGGAAGACTGTAACTCCCAAGGAACAAACAATAACATGTTGGGGGGTAGTCACCCTCGAATAGTCGGAGTAACATCTGAAGCTGGGAGTAGCATCTCCTTTGAGTCTGAAGATGATGCAACGATGCCCATTTTTTTAGAGGATAATATGACTCCAGAATCAAAGGCAGAAGGGCTCATCGATTGCCAACGTCTCGATGATCTTGAGGAAATGATGCACACCATGAGTGCCATAATGCAGACTTTGTCCTAGGCAATACTGGAGTTCAAGGCGAACATGGTCCTACCACCCTCAGGGCCCGTATTAACTCTACAAGCCGGGAGTAGCAATCTCCTGGTGATCCACACCAACCTGTCATGCTGTAAGGACAGTGATTCCCAAGAACCAGACAATGAAATGTCTGGGGGTAATCTCTCTTGACAAGACAGCAGCATCAAAAGTTGGGGGTAGAATTTTCTCCGAGTCTAAAAATAATACAAAATTATCGATCTTCCTTATGGACCGTACGACTCAGGAATCGGAAGCCCCAAAGCCAAAGGGGACTTTCTCCTTTGATGATGACGACATCATTGGAATCTTCAACATACTGATAGAGAAAAACAAACTTTGGCTACCTAATATCAGATGCCCAAAAAAGGTTGACAAGGTCGTTGACCCAAAATATTGCCTCTTTCATCGATACATTCATCATCCAAACAGAGACTGCTCTGTGTTGAAGAGATGCATCCAGTAATTGATCGATGCCAATGAGCTCACCGTCGAGTTCGAGGATAAGACAATCATTGCGAACATAGTCTCCCTCCAATTAGGCGACTTCCCAGTGATGGAAGCCTAGGCAACCAGAGAGGTCGTCAACCTTCCGCCATCTCTCAACCGAGTAGCAGGCTTGGTATCACTCACAACAATAAGAGGTGAGGTCATTGCTCAAAAATTGGCACATCAAATAACACCTTCAACGACCAGGTCAAAGGAAAAGCAATGCAGGCCAGGCTGCATGATCCTTTCCTCAGAAAATACAAATTATAGGCTTCGGGTGCTCAACGCAGCTCAACAAGTCTCCCTGTGCACAAAAGTCAAGTATCGCATGACTCATCAGCAATAACGCATGATGGAAAGCTTTCTATTGCACGCATTCGAGCAAGTCTTTAGCGCAAGGATGCATCATACTTCATGCGCACACGATAGTACTTCTTTGCGTAACAAATACTTATGGGCAACAAGTACTGTTCCCCTGCACGATATACAAAAACAAGCAACAAGCGGTGGTCCTCGGCGTGGTAGACAATCGTACGTACGCGGCAGTGATCCTACACACACAACTCAGCCAACTCTCTCATGTATACGTGGCAGTATCCCTATGCACAATGCTTCTTATTATGAACAAGCTAAGTCATAAACATTATTCAATGCAAGAAATGATGAGCTGCTATAATTCCATTATTACTGCCAACAATTACTCTGTCTCATGCAGATGATGTACTATGACCTCCAAAAAGCTGAAGTCTAAACTTTGGTAAAGGATGACGTATTCCTTTACAATCTGACAGTTATTACACTATCACTCGCGGAGGGCTAGGATATGGAGATGCTAGTACGCGCTATGACTCACAAGACGACCGACAAATTCTAATCTAAATGGGAGGGCCCGTTCATTATGAAAACCGTATTTTCTAACGGCGTATACCGGCTAGTGAAACCCAACGGCGACTTGCTCATGATGCCTATCAACGACAAGTTCCTGAAAAATTACTACGTCTAAACTCAACTTGTACTCTCCTCATCTCCAACGGGATAACCCAGACGTACATCTCTACACTCTGGGTTCTTCATCCACAGCAAGTGCCTATGTGCAATATTTTTCCCTTCATTACAAATTCTTGTAAAAGCCATCATCTGTATCCAGGAGTCCTTGACACGCAACGGATGATGGATCCCCAAAGTCTCCCCAGAGGAGCAGTCCTCAGGTCCACTCGCACACTCCCGCAGTGACCACTTAAAAACCAATCTCATTACACGCTAGCCATATTCATATTGCCTCTGAGCTATCGTCCCACCAATATCCCCAACGGAGCAGTCCTCGGGTCTATCTTTATTTTCGGATAGACCACACTCAGCAAACTACTCCTTAGTGAGTTTTTTAGACATTGGTTCACGTCCATATTATCTCTGAACTACTGTCCTAACACTTTTTCTTGGCTGAATTTTTCATGTCCATATTACCTCTGAGCAAACCTCACGGGTCTAGGCTATCGATTATTACGTCCATATTACCTCTGATATTAGTTGTCATTCCAACTTTTCATCCGTACTCACCAAGGTACACCAGTGGTGTTAAGTCCATAAAAACTGCCACGTCCATATTACCTCTCGCAGGGCTTCTCTCAAACTTATTACCTGCACTTACATGCGCAAAAAGTAATGGGTCCAAAGAACCTATTACATCCATATTACCTCTGATGGGGTTTGTTTCGAATATATTATTCTTATCCTAAGTGCATAAAAGGGTAATAGGTCTAATAAAGATCCTCCAGATGGATGTCTTTACTATCCACAAAACCAATCACGTCTATATTACCTCTGATAGGGCTTGTTTTAAACTTATTATTTGCACTCAACATACGAAACAAATAATAGGTCCATCAAAGATCCTCCATTAGGATGTCCTCAACAAATATAGTATTGTACTACGTCTATATTACCTCTGGTGTAATATCCGAAGTTCACACAAACAATCCTTTTTTTTCTCCATCTTCAGCAGAGAACTTCCCTACGTTGATCTTACTCAAAAGGAAGAAAGGCATCTGCTCGATGATCTTCTATTGACGCTCCTGCGGGAGGTCCCTTTTAACTTGGTTCCTAATGGCCACCGCCAAGTCTACAAGATTCATGTTGAGGGGTAGCAGGTTCTGGCTGAGTAACAGTTCGTCAGAGGGTGTGGTGGACAATACCACTGCAAATCAAACAAGAGAACATGGTCAGAATTAAATTAGAAGAATTCGGCCAAAGGGAATGTCCCTATTCTGCCAAAGCTTAGCCATGCGGTAGAGAAGCTTATACGGCTGGGGCACCTATGCGGCAGAGAGAACCATGCAGCCAAGGTCAACTATGCGGCATGGTCACCCATACGGCAGAGCCAGTCATGCTGTTGAGTCCAGCCATATATACGGTAAAGTTGGTCATGCGACCGAGTGGCTTATGCGGCTAAGCCACCTTTGCGGCAGTGAGTAACTTGGCACACAG
Source organism: Iris macrosiphon (assembly GCA_036927795.1). Taxonomy (NCBI): domain Eukaryota; kingdom Viridiplantae; phylum Streptophyta; class Magnoliopsida; order Asparagales; family Iridaceae; genus Iris; species Iris macrosiphon. The sequence goes on from JAYESA010000018.1 coordinate 45,712,996, forward strand.
ACGGATCCATGCGTCCAACCGTCCATATGTGTTTATGTGTTCAACTGATCCCTTTTATCTTTCTCGTTCAAAACCTACCCTTGATCGATGCCTGGACGTCGGCAGGGAACAACGGAGGGTCCGCCACAGTGGAGCGGGCCTTCCCCTTGCTCTTAGCGGCGGCGGCAGAGGAAGCTACTTTGGGGGCCATGTCAGCAAGCAGTAGAAAAAAAGAAGAGGAGAAGAGGAGAAAATAGAGAGTTTCTTTCTCTCTTCTCAGGACCCCTATAAAAGTATGGATATGCGGCTGGGATAAATGCAGTGGCGGTTAGAATCTCAACTCCTAGATCCACGAAATATCAAAAAGATGACGGTGACTTCTCATTGGTTGAGCCGTTTTGTCTTCTATAAACCGTCGCCTCCTACTCTGTGTCAACTAACGGCACAGAATCCCAAGAGATCTCCTCGGAGATCAAACAAAATTCACTTATTTAATGACTTGACAGTTTGGCAGTATGTGCTATGCGGCAACACAGATTCATGCGGTATATCTCTACTATGTGACAAAAAGTGCTCGATCATGCTTCTCATTCAAAGTATTCCAAACTCGTCATTTTGGAAACTTTGAAGGAGATCTTGTAGAAGCATTAAAATACTAGAGGCAGCATAGAGATCATGTCGCATAAAACATGATAGATACGACCAAACGAAAGCTACATAATAGCCTTTATATGGCCAGACCACCCAAGTAGCAAGAGGTCACATAAAGGATCCTTGACACACTCTCCAACGCCTGACAAAAAGGCCTAACGGCCTCGAGACTCGCAAGAAGGCGGCAGGCAAAAAGAAAGAGACATCCAATAATTAATGACCTCGTCAGACGAGTCGTGCCATATGTCCCGCCTATGCGGCTTCAATATTATGTGGCCTCAGTCAAATAAAAGCTCATATGCGGCTAGGACACATATGCAACCAAAGCACACATGTGTCCTCGACTCTATGCGTCCTCGTCTCTATGAGTCATCGTCCTCATGAAGCCATGTCCATCAGACCAAAGGCGAACGAGAGCACATATGCGGCCTCGCCAACATGCGGCCAGAGTATCCATTCGACCAAGGCCAAAACAAGAGCACGTATGCCGCTACAAGACCCATGTGGCCTCACTATTATGTGGCCTAGTTATTATGTGGCCTCCAGCTCATAAGATCTTTTCGTTACAACTGCAGGTATCTTCGCATAGTTGGTGCTGACTACGTGTCCAGCTGACCAAGTCACGACCACAATGGGTTGATAACAACTATAATATCTCATTAATAACATATTTGAACCAAACTCAAGTGGCAGCTTCCCCGTGACGTGCGGCCACAGTTACAACCGCATGCTGTTAAAGTATCCCTATGCGGCCACCAAGCAGAAACATATACGTCATCCATATCATGTCCATAGGGCGGCTATAAATAGCAAAGTACCACACCCATACAAAGGAGTTGGCTGGCTATTGGCAAACTTACATTGAGCTAGAGAGAAAAGATTCTTTATCGGATCGTCCATGGAGTAAAGAGAGTTGCTACACTTCTAACCCTCCATCGTCACCCCCAAAAAATAAATTTGTACTTAGATTGCCTTCTAGGATTTCTCTATACTTTTCTTAGTTTATTAATCAAATCAAGTTCTTTTAGTTCTTCTTTTGATTTAATGGCAAATAATCTACAGGGCTCATGTCAGGTGCTTAGTTAAATTTAGCACATGGTCACATCTGGGTCATACAAGTTTTTTTTATATTTAATACATAGCATTATAATTATTTAATCAAACAAAAGTATTAAACCAATCAAGTATCCAATGTGTGCAAGAAATATGGTGCCGCATAGGAAAAATAGGCGTATAAGAAAGCTGCCGCATGAAGTAGGGTGCCGCATTAGGCATGGTGCCGCATGAAGTCAAGGCCGCATGCAATCGAGGCCGCATAGTTGGCTTGGACGCATGGGAAAAGCAAAGTCCACTTTTTGGGAAACTTGCAATATGACCATCAATAAATGCAAGTCAGAAGAAGTGACATAAAGTGATAGATATGACTGATGTGACAAGCAATAAAGTGGGTCAGAAGAAAAGACAAAATCATATAAAGTCATGCCAAGTCGGTGTGAAGTTATGCATCTAGAAGAAGAGAGACGCATAGCTTCTGGAAACATGGTCGATGAGGCTGCATATTACTCTTGGCTGTATACGCACTTGGCCGCATGAAATATTTTGAGAATTAGTGAAATTTCTTCAACTTGTGAAGTTTTATTTGTCCAAGTTCATGCATTTGGCCAAGGGACGCATGTGTAGATTCAGTCATGCATCCAACAAGGTTGGCCGCATACTGACTCGAGACGTGAAGTCTAGGCCGCATAGCACGTCGTGCCGCATAGCGCTCATTCGCCTCCTCTAAAAGCAGCTTTTCGGCCATGGCCAAAAGCTCGAAAACGAAAATTTATTTCTTCTATAGAAACCACAAATGAAGTCTAAATTAGGCAAAATAAACTTCTAAACTTCTCAAAATAAAATGCTCATCAACATAGAACATCAAATTTTTGAAAACAAAAATTTTTAGAAGATAAAAGCCCAAGAAAACTCAAGAACACATGAAAAGTTTCTAAACTAAAAGTATAGATCTACACTAATCCATCTACCAAAATCAAAAATACCAAGTTCTAAATGTATGAAGAAACACATAATAAACATAATGGAACAATAAAAATAGAGCATTTTTTTATTCCTCATACAAGGTGTACTTGCCTATGGAGGAAAAGAGAAAACCTAAGAGAGAGAATGAAAGAAGAATAAAGAGAAGAGTGAGAATGGAGTTTGAGTTTTATGGAAGGTTTGAGGTTTGGTCCATGGGTTTAACTCATGATCAAATCAAACCAAACCAAACCAAACAAATAAACCAAGATCCAAGTGAACCAAAGAATGGGTCTAGTCTCTCTACAACATACAACTATGTCAGCAAAAAAAGTTAAATATGCTCCAAATACGAATATCGAGAACGGGGAGTGACACCGCTGCTTCCAACAAGGTCCCGAAGGGTATGGGCAAGGCCAAGGCCAAGACCATGACCATGACCAAGACCAAGGAGAAGGGTCGCACTACCGAGGCTGATTCTCCTCTATTTTTCGATGACGTTCAGCTGTCGATTATTGGTAGGTCATTTGGGAAAGACGAAGTAGAGTTCTGAACACAGAGAGACATATGCACAGTTGGACGCATGTATGAGTCTATGCGCCAACTTCTCACTGCCGTATGGGTAGCCCAGCATCATAGGCAATCCAGCCGCATAAACAACCCTGCCACATGGGAAGCCATGTCACATAAATAAACCTGCTGCTTGGTTGACTCGGCTGCATGGGTGACTCTTTCGTATGGGTAACTCGGCCGCGTGGGTTGATTCCGCCGCATGGTTGACTTCGGCCGCATGAGTGACCATGTCGTATAAACCACCCTGTCGCATGGTTTGCCTCGGCCGCATAAGCAACCAAGCCATATAAGTAGATCACTTTGGAACCATTTGCCTTAGAGAAGTTTTGTGGGTCCATTACCCATTGTGTATTCAGGACTCCCGAGTATGGGTAACAAATTTTTCCGCATGCTATGGATAAAAATGATTGGCTAGGGAAAACATTAGCCGTGAACATTACACTTTTATGTCCCTTCGCTAGGGATAGTAATGACAGACACACACTTTTTTGTGTGCCTAACTTTAGGCATAATACTTCTTTAGTAACTTGTCGTTGATTGGCATCATGAGCAAGTCACCCTTAGGCTTAACAAGCCTATATGCACCGTTGGAGTAGATCGTCTCCACTAGGCCCTCCCACTTGGGTTTGAATTTTCCTGCCTTTTTGGGGGTCATGATCATTGGTCTTATCACGGTTAGGATGAGATCGCCGACCTAGAACGTCCTTTCCTTCACCTTTTTGTTAAAGGCCCCGGAGAGTTGTGCTTGATATAATTCAATGCACTATTGAGCCAAGAGGCATTTTTCATCAAGTACTTCCAACACTTGTAGACGTCGAAAATAGTTGTCTTCGACGGTTAGCCGGTAGGTGAGGGCTATCCGAAAAGAAGAAATTTGGGTCTCTAGAGGAAGCACAGCCTCACTTCCATAGACCAAAAAAAACGATGTAATGCCAGTAGGAGTTTGGACCGTTGTGCGATTGGCCCATAGACACTCGCCCAGCTTCTCATTTAAGTAACATTTGTTGGCATAAATGAACTTTTTGAGAAGCTTGCTGATAGTCTTGTTGAATGCTTCGGCTAATCCATTCACTACTGGATTATAGGCGATTGAAGCTATATTATGAATTTAATTTTTATCGTAAAACCGAAAGAAAGCGTGGCTTAAGAATTATGGACCATTGTCATGAATGATCCGACGAGGCAAGCCAAAATGGTAGATGATGTGATATTTCAGGAAACTGATCACATTGGAGGTTTTTATCTCTGTGAGCGAAACAGCTTCCGCTCATTTAGAGAAGTAGTTTGTGATAGCCTGGATGAACCGGTGCCCCTTGGACGAAGGTGGACTGATTGGCCCTATGATTGTCACGACCCGATTCCGTAGAATCGTTGAGGCGTCCCCCGAATGGTGACCGCCGTGCGGGCCTAGGGTTGCGCCCGCACAAGGCTTTAATGATTTGCATAGCAAGCACATATTCAGAGTACGCAGATAAATTAAAATACAGATTTAAAACATGGAAAAGTTCTCTTTATTGATAATGAACATCTATTACAAACTCCTGAACGAGTCAGCTAATATGCCGAACGGCTTACAAAAGTGTTGACTCAAAATGAGATAGCAGTCCTGTACATTATATCCCTTTACTAAACTTCAAAAGATATAGACCTCCTGGCTGGAGGATAGCTTTGCCACGGAGCTGCATTTGTGTATGAAGAGTTGCAAGCTCCGGTCTTCAAAATGCTTCAAGGGCGCGGTGAAGGTGCGCTAACAGCTGGACTGGATCGGGAAGACGACTTCGGCTCCTCGCTCGGTTCGCCTTAGTGCGGAGAACCTGTTTCAACGAGGGTCAGCATATCGAAACATGCTGGTGAAGGCGAGCTAGCCGAACTATACCAATCAACACGTTGTTTTAACGAAACATGCATATTTGTGGGTTTCTATCTTGCCTTAGTTTATTTACAAGTAAGCAGCATATAGAATTTACTGAAATGAATGTGCCAGCGTTTGGTGGATTTTACCTGCCCGTCTGAATTACCTGCATAATACTTACCATGCCTTCCCTGCCACGAAGACACAAGTTAGTATGCAACAGGTTTAAATATACACGATGATCACTGGCTTGATTGCCATAATGGACACTAGTCTGTGACGAAGATGGTTTGCTACGTGCAAGAACGTGAGGCGCCGCATACCACCCTGTCCTAGAACGTGAGACTAAACGTTAGTTCCGTCCGGAGCCAAAATGGTGCCAGTGCCCCAGCAGCCGCCCGCAGGAACTATACCTTGTGCACAAGTTGTCCGTGATCGCACACTAACAATCATTCGCCCGGAGGCTACGTTAACAAGCATTCGCCCAGAGGCTACGTGATTCGCCCTGAGGCTACATGAGTACAAGACAAGCAGTATTGCATGATTCATTTTACATTGCAACTACGTTATATTCATGCATCAGGATATATGTTTACACTTGTATCTATGCATTTGATGAACATTCCGAACGAACAAGCATGCAAAGATATAACCGTTCACAAGTTTCTTGACGAGCATAATGAACCAAGTCTATTCCCTTTTTATCTTGGTTTCTTTTAGTTATTACTTGGTATCGCTTGATCGGGGCAAAGGAGTGAAGCTTGGAAGCAGAGCTAGCTAATCGGGTTGGTAGCCACTCACTTAGATTATTGGAAAGGAGATGGAAAGAGGCGCTTCACGACTCCGCTCGCAAGCCGCCTACTGCTCGTTCACCTGCACACGAACAGCTCGATTAATACTTCTTCCTCTCTTTCCAATCTCGGAATAGAAGTGCAGTTCAATGAATGAAAACAATGAAAACCATTGAAACCATTCAAGGAAAACAAGCAAATCCCAAAACCAACTCAAAGCACGAAAGCAACAAGCGACATCGAAAACCGAGGCAATAAAAGATAGCAGCGGAGAGGTCCCTCCTGACTCTGCCGCTAAGCCGATCCTTGGGGCGCAGTCCACTGAATATGGGAATCGATTCCGAAGAAACAAATCCATAACGAGGACGAGTTCTTAATTCAATCTATCCCGATCGAACGATACCGTCTTGTGTTTCTTAGCCGCGATCCTCGCACCGGGAGAACAGGACGCTACATACTACCCAACTAATTGGAAGTTTCGTCCCGAAACTTAAGAACAAGACCTACCATCAGGGAATGTTACGTTGGGGATATTTAGCAGAGTATTTGGGGCAGTCACGAATTCTGTGGTTTGTATCTCCACAGATGAGGCATAATCCTTGTTTCAGACGGCATTCATTGACCAGGTGTCCTGGCTTCCGGCAGAAGTGACATAGCTGCCCTCTCTACGGACCACCATTGTTGCGACGCTTTGCAACGGTGTTTCCTCCTTCGTTGCTTTGGCGTTTGTGACTGGATGTATGCACAGCGCCGGCAGCAATATGAGGATACTATGGTTCGAGCGATAAGGCGTGATTCATTACTTCACGCATTGTTCCATACTGATTATTGACCATGTGCGAATGGATGGCAGGGCGTAGTCCACCTTCAAACCTTCTAGCTCGACTCGCTGCATCAGGTAAATAGGCCCTAACGAATTTGGAGAGTCGGTTGAATTCGGCGGAGTACTCCTTAACTGTCATGCTGCCTTGCCGCAGCTGCACGAAGTCATTTTCCATTTGACGTTGCACTGGAGGGGGTATAAACTCCTCTTCGAACGCGGCATGAAAGGTCGTCCATAAGATCGCCTCCTCTCCGTGATCAAATTGGAGAGATCGTCGATGCACGTTCCACCAATCGTGTGCGTTGAGGCAGAGCTGTAGTTGCGCGCAGGCGACGCGCTTATCTTCGGGGACCTCTAGCAGAGCGAAGTGATCTTCAAGCTCGGCTAGCCAATCTAGAGCTATCACTGGGTCCTCAGTCCCGTTGAATGGGGTGTTGCAGACTTTCTTGAAATGGCCCAAGTTGAAGGCAGTCACGTCCCTCGGCCTTGGAATTTGAGGCATCTCCACTTCAAGCACGGGCTGTTCCACCGGAGTCGTTGTTGTTGCGGCGGAATGGTTGGCAGCCAAAGTCTGAACGATCTGTTGCAGGACATCTACCTGCTTTTGTTGGACTGAGAATCGGGTCTCTAGATTGCTCTCGAACTTGGCTTGGCGAGCATCATCTCTTTGTCGTTGCGATTCTAACATTTGCATTACTCGCTCAAGCGGGTCGACTTGAGATATGCCTCGCTGGCTCCGAGAGCTTCCCGAAGTACCCGAACTGCTTTCTTGTGTTTCGTTCGAAGCTTGCGCTACAGATTGCGCTGGTACCATTCTTTCAAAAGAAGGTAAATTACATTAGAATCATAATGTATTATGGACTTATTGCATGAACGTATCTCATTTTGGCCTAACGAGTTCAAGAGTTCGCACAGGAATTTGATCGTTAAAGGAACTTTTTCAGCACGAAGTCTAAGGAACTTGAATCTGTGCTCTGATACCACTATGTCACGACCCAATTCCGTAGAATCGTTGAGGCATCCCCGAATCGTGACCGCCGTGCGGGCCTGGGGTTGCGCCCGCACAAGGCTTTAATGATTTGCATAGCAAGCATATATTCAGAGTACGCAGATAAATTGAAACACAGATTTGAAACATGGAAAAGTTCTCTTTATTGATAATGAACATCTATTACAAACTCCTGAACGAGTCAGCTAATATGCCGAACGGCTTACAAAAGTGTTGAATCAAAATGAGATAGCAGTCCTGTACAATATATCCCTTTACTAAACTTCAAAAGATATAGACCTCCTGGCTGGAGGATAGCTTTGCCACGGAGCTGCAATTGTGTATGAAGAGTTGCAAGATCCAGTCTTCAAAATGCTTCAAGGGCATGGTGAAGGTGCGCTAACAGCTGGAATGGATCGGGAAGATGACTTTGGCTCCTCGCTCGGTTCGCCTTAGTGCGGAGAACCTGTTTCAACGAGGGTCAGCATATCGAAATATGCTGGTGAAGGTGAGCTAGCCGAACTATACCAATCAAAACGTTGTTTTAATGAAACATGCATATTTGTGGGTTTCTATCTTGCCTTAGTTCATTTACAAGTAAGCAGCATATAGAATTTACTGAAATGAACGTGCCACCGTTCGGTAGATTTTACCTGCCCGTCTGAATTACCTGCACAATACTTACCATGCCTTCCCTGCCACGAAGACACAAGTTAGTATGCAACAGGTTTAAATATACACGATGATCACTGGCTTGATTGCCATAATGGACGCTAGTCTGTGACGAAGATGGTTTACTACGTGCAAGAACGTGAGGCGCCGCATACCACCCTGTCCTAGTACGTGAGACTAAACGTTAGTTCCGTCCGAAGCCGGAACGGTGCCAGTGCCCCAGCAGCCGCCCGCAGGAACTATACCTTGTGCACAAGTTGTCCGTGATCGCACACTAACAATCATTCGCCCGGAGGCTACGTTAACAAGCATTCGCCCAGAGGCTACGTGATTCGCCCTGAGGCTACATGAGTACAAGACAAGCAGTATTGCATGATTTATTTTACATTGTAACTACGTTATATTCATGCATCAGGATATACGTTTACACTTGTATCTATGCATTTGATGAATATTCCGAACGAACAAGCATGCAAAGATATAACCGTTCACAAGTTTCTTGACAAGCATAATGAACCAAGTCTATTCCCTTTTTATCTTGGTTTCTTTTAGTTATTACTTGGTATCGTTTGATCGGGGCAAAGGAGTGAAGCTTGGAAGTAGGGCTAGCTAATCGGGTTGGTAGCCACTCACTTAGATTATTGGAAAGGAGATGGAAAGAGGCGCTTCACGACTCCGCTCGCAAGCCGCCTACTGCTCGTTCACCTGCACACGAACAGCTCGATTAATACTTCTTCCTCTCTTTCCAATCTCAGAATAGAAGTGCAGTTCAATGAACGAAAACAATGAAAACCATCAAAACCGTTCAAGAAAAACAAGCAAATCCCAAAACCAACTCAAAGCACGAAAGCAACAAGCGACATCGAAAACCGAGGCAATAAAAGATAGCAGCGGAGAGGTCCCTCCTGACTCTGCCGCTAAGCCGATCCTTGGGGCACAGTCCACTGAATATGGAAATCGATTCCGAAGAAACAAATCCATAACGAGGACGAGTTCTTAATTCAATCTATCCCGATCGAACGATACCGTCTTGTGTTTCTTAGCCGCGATCCCCGCACCGGGGGAACGGGGCGCTACAATGATGTCCATTCCCTAGGCCTCGAATGACCAAGATGCAATGGTTGGGAGTAGAAACTCTAAAAGTTGGTGGATGAAGTCATCATAGATTTGACACATCCTACACTTCTTCGCATAATTAACGACATCCGCCATCATTGTTGGCCAATAATATCACATGCGTCGTAGGCGATGTTGAAGCTTAGGTCTAGGATGGTGAGCACCATAAACATCGTCGTAAGCTTCCCGGAGAGCTTACCTTGATTATGCGTATGATAGACATCGTAACAGAAGTCCGTCATAAGAACGATGATACAACATCTTAGTGGCTGTATCATAGAAGAACCGAAGGGAATATCTTCTGACAGAAGTGGCCTCCTTTGGGTCATCCGGAAGGATTTCGTAGACTGTATAGTCTATGAATGAGAGTCTCCAGTCTTTGATATTATTATCCATACCTATGGAGTGGCTTAGATTCAAGCATAAGTTGTTCTTTGGGCAGACCTTCTCTTGACCGACAACTGTGACCAATAGATGAGTCTTGATTGGGACTTCCAGGTATGCGACGAGACCGACGAGTGCGTCAGCTTGAATGTTTTGCAGTCATGACACATGTTCTATGTAAAAGTGGCGAACATATCAATGACCACCTAATTGTAGGGGAGCAGGTCCTCATGACGGACTTCGTATTCGCCGTGGACTTGGCTGACCATTAATTTGGAATCACCATAGGCTTTTAGGTAATCGACCTACAGTTGTTTAGCTAGCTAGAGTCCAATAATAAGAGTGTTGTATTCTCCCACATTATTATAACATGGCTCTGTGAGCGAGTATGCACGATGTATGACTAGGTCGTTTGGAAAAATTAGCATTATCCCAACTCTGGCAACGATGTTGCCTTCGGGCCCTATTCTGGAAGCACCATCAAAGAATATTCGCCAAATAGAGCTTCTTGTCGTGACGGTGTTGGACTCCAACACCTCGTCAGGGATTTTTTTCGTAGAGCTTGGTAGCGGATGGGCTGCCAGGAAGTCGGCCAATGTTTGGCCCTTACCAGCCTTTTGCGGGACGAATATCATGTCATAGGGTGACAATAGGATTGCCTACGTGGCTAGGCTAGAGTTAATTGCCCCGGGCTTGGTCATGAGGACTTTGAGGGTGTTCACTCGAGAGATAACATTGATGGTTTGCCCTTTCAGGTAATGATGAGTCTTTTGGATGGTGAACACCAGAGCAAGACATTCTTTCTCGACCGGAATTGTACCTATATTCGGTACCGATTATTGTTCTGCTGAGATAATAGATAACTTGCTCATAGCTTCATCGATATTTTGAGAAAGAACAACATTGAGGGAATGATCCATTGCACGAACATAAAATAAGAAGGGTTTTCTCACGATTAGGGCCACCAACACCGGGGGGTTTGTAAGATACTTCTTAATGTCTTCGAATGCTTGCTGGCATTCCTCCGTCCAGGCGAAAGAGACTCCCTTCTTCATGACCTAGGTAAAGGGTCGGCAACGTCCGGAGAGATTAGCTATGAACCTTCTTATGTATGCCAGTCTTCCCTGTAGACCTCGAAGCTCTCGCAGGTTCTTTGGAGGATGCATATCTAGGATGGCTTTAGTCTTTTTTGGGTCAATATGAATACCCTTTGGGGTTGTGATAAAGCCAAGAAATTTGTCGCTAGAGACCCCTAAGAATGACTTGGTGGGTTCATCTTGAGCTGATGCATCCTCATTAAATCAAATACAGTCTTCAGATCTTTGAGGTGATCATCTTGGAAATGGCTCTTGACAGAGATTTTATCAACATAACATTTAACTGTCTTGCGTAGGTAGTCACGGAAGATGGTGCTCATAGCTCTCTAGTATGTTGCACCTGCATTTGTCAAGCCAAAGGGCATCACGGTGTAACAGTACATCCCTATTGGTGTCCAGAATGACGTATGATTCTCGTCATCTAGAAACATCTTGATTTGGTTATAGTCTGAGAACCCGTCCATGAAGGACATAGGCTTGAAACCACAAGTATTGTCGACCATTACGTTTATGACTGGGAGCGAGAATTTGACCTTCGGGCAAGCCGTGTTCAAATCACGAAAGTCGATGTAGACTCGGATTTTATCGTTCTTTTAATGACGTAAATGATATTAGCTACCCAGTTCGGATGTTGTTCTTCGCGAATAAATTCGCTTGCTATCAACTTATATACTTAAGCTTCGATGTCGTTTATAACTTCTAGTCGGAATCGCGATTGTTGTTGTTTCATTGGCTTGGCGTCAGACCGGATATTGAGCTTTTGCATGGCGGTATGTGGATCCAGACCCGACATATCCTCGTAGTTCTATGCAAAGACATCAGTATATTCTCGTACCAACTGGACAAGGGATTCACGTTATTCCGGTGAGAGATTTTTGCTGATGAAGATGGACTTAGGAGCAATGTCATCTCCCAAATCAAATTGTACAACCTCGTCTTCCGTAGGAGGTTCCTGTTGCTCAAAACATAATTTCCACAGAGATTTCAGCTTTTGAGCCCACGGTTCTAGTTCAAAGAGTTTGATAGGGTACTCGTTGTCCTCCTCTGGATATGTTGATACAATATTGATGGACAACGCTTGTTTAAGAACGTCTCCGATGCTAACGTAAAAGTCCCATGCGAAAGATTGTGAAGAATGAGATTGTGTTTTATCTTCTTCTCTCGAGTCTTCGGGAGTTGTAGGAGGTGTGACATATCCCAAACCATGACCGATGCGCTGGTAATAAGTCTCAGGTTTGCCTTTGGGAAAAAAATGATGCAGCGGTAGGGGTCATCCTTTGCCGTATTTCAGGCCCTGGTCGCTCTTATGATCATATCCAATTTTCTGGAGAATACATTTAGTTTATATGCTGTAGCGGTGAAGGTGTATTCTACCGACAAAGTTCCGACGACATTCAACTTTTCCAAAAATGATGGGTTTATCCCCTTTCTTCATTGTTGGAACGACGAAGTAGGGGTTTTGGATAAGACGAATTTAGTTTGCCGAGTGAATGGTAGCCACTTGTGTATACAGGTGTAACCCTAGACCATACTCTAGAGAACATGCGGCGCCCCAATGCGAGACCACGGAGCATTTCAAAGAGAGATTTTTGTTGAGGAAATATGGTATCTCCTCTAAAGGGATAACGTCATCATATGATGGTACGTTGGTAGATGCCACGACATATTCCTTCAGTTAATCTTCTTCGATGGCTGTCAGTGATACTGACAATATTGGAGTTCTCCTGCGGAGCTTGACTACTAGCTGCCCTGGGGTTCTCGTGGCAAGGGGATCTTTGTCTGGCACACGTCTCTGTCCCTGGAGTTTGATTACCGAGGGTTCATGTGCCTTTTTACGAAGCTTGACCACAAGGAGAGTAATTGTTTGGGGTAAGCGTTCTTTGAGACAGAACCTCAAAGGCTCTTTTGATGTTGTAACGGTGTCGGCTTCATCATCGACGTTGTTTCCTTCTTCATCTTGGTGTATTTGCTTGTACAAGATCGAGTCGAAGTAGTACGCCTCGACCCCTTTGAAATGATCCACGTCGACAAATTTTGTTTTGACAACGTCGTCTTCGTTGATGTATTTTAAGCACCGGTGAAGAGTGGATGGGACAATCTTATACTCATGTATCCAAAGACGTTCTAGCAGGACATTGTAGGACAAATCCACATCGATGACGTAACAAGTCACCTCAGTACGGAGATCACCGATTTGGCACTTCAGGCGAATCTTGTTGAGCGGGTAGCTTCTTCCGGCGTTGAAGCCGCTGATAGTAGTATTTGTGGTCGATAACCGATGCATCGGAATCCCCAAAGTCTGTAGTAGACTTTGGGGGATAATGCTGAGAGATGATTTGGGATTGATATGCATCTGGTCCCCCTTTATGGCTCTGATGTACCCTATGTAATTTAAGGGACGATTGTGCCTATTATTTTTTAGCATTATGTCCTGTTGAGAGAATGTGATGTTCGGGATTGCCTCCATCACACTGTTGTAGTTAGGGCACGCTGCGAGATTCTCGGCCGGTGGCTTAACTTGGGCCAGATAAGAGTCGATGTTCTACAATGCCTCACTTAGAGCATCTCGAGTCTTCTTGGATAGACGAATGATCTCGAAGAGTGATAGTTTTGCAGGAGTGTTGGTCAGCTGTGCCAAAATTTTGAATTTGTAAGGCTTCTCTAGCCCATGAGTTATGACTTTTCGTAGAGGTTTCTCAAAGCGTGTTTCCTTCTGCTTTTGCTTGTCCACTGCAGGAGGCTGGGATGGATCCGGATGAGAAGCAGAGGGTTTCAAGGGTGTGGCTACAGGAGGCATAGCGTCATCGGAAGCATTATAGTCGCGTTAGTAGGCTAGGCCCGACCTGGTTACCCCCGCCAAAGTTTCATCAGTTGATGGAGAGACAGTGTGACAAGACTTTGTCTTCTTTTGGTCTTGGAAGCCGAAGGTGATTCTGGTTGTGTCATGTCTGGGACGAGGTTTGGGTGAACCCGCATGACTTCGCCACTTGGATTAGTAAGGGAAACCAACCCGTCTGCTTGGGCTAGGGGGAGGTTGACGACCTCCATTTTTGTCCTAGGAATGGGGACGATACCATCCTCGGCCTTTGTTATCGAAAAAGTGCTAAACTGGAGGAACACTATGTTTCCAGTGACTGGTCTTCATAGTCCAAAATGAGAGCTTTGGAGTCGATCAGTCATTGTATCTGCCTTTTTAATATGTAACAATTTCGTGATGAACATATTAATGGTAGTGGCAATATTTAGGATTTATCAACCTTGCCTGCATCATCGGGACATTTGATGTCGGGTTGCTTGAGTTTGTTGCCCTTCATTCATACTTTGAAGAGTTTCATGTCATCATCGTCATTAAAGGAACAAGTCTCATGTACTCTTAACAGCTCCATTGGCTTGACAACGGGTGAGGTCAGACTTTTGGACATGTAACCTCCGGTTTCTAGATTTACAAAACTCTTAGAATTTAAAAATTTTATTTGTTTTTATTTATTTTCAACTTATGAATAAGAATTGTACATATTGTGGCATAAAAAGTTTTGTTGTACAAAAGATTTGTTTAGAAATGAATTATTTTCATAATGATAAAAATTATTTAGAAAATAATTGTTACTACTTCGTTTTAAAATGGTTTAAAATTAATTGTCTTGGGCTAATAAAAAATTTCTATAGCAATATGATTAGTTTTGGACTTATGAAATTATTTGTTTTTATTGGATGTTGGTTATCCGTTGGAAGCTTCCAAGAATATTCTTTCCCTCTTAGATAATTGTTTGTGAAAAAAGCACTACAAAGTACACTCAGGGCTAGCCCCAGCCCAGTTATGAAAATATTTTACTCAGGCTAGTCCAAATTTTACTAGGACTGTCCACTCTATTCACTTCCCTCCTCCTGCTCCTCCACCGCTCGCCGCCGTCCCCGCGCACAGTATCGGCCCCGTCCTCCATCGGTCGCCTCCGCCCCCACCACTGACCGCCGTCTCCATGCGCAGCAGCGGCCCAGTCCTCCACCATCGCCTCCTCTCCCGCCTCCCGCTCCTCCGCCTCGTCCCCCCTTCCGGCCTCCATGCAGCCCAGCCCTCGAGGTCATCTCGCATAGCCCTCCCTTCCGGACTGTCAAAATTTTAACAGTCCTATCAATTGAAAGGGAAGTCAAAATTTTGACAGTCTTAAAAAATTAACATTTATTTTTAGGACTGTCAAAATTTTGACAGTCCTACTAATTGTTAAGACTGTCAAAATTTTAACAGTCCATCCAATTTGTAGGACTGTAAAAATTTTGACAGTATAAAACAATCAAAATTTTGACAGTCTTAATTATAAAAAAAAAAGTGAACAGCCCGGTGAGTAAATTTTGGGAGT
The DNA here is from genome assembly GCA_036927795.1 of Iris macrosiphon. Lineage (NCBI taxonomy): Eukaryota > Viridiplantae > Streptophyta > Magnoliopsida > Asparagales > Iridaceae > Iris > Iris macrosiphon. The sequence goes on from JAYESA010000018.1 coordinate 45,728,293, forward strand.
GACAAACTTGTAATTAACAATGGCAAAAATTTGACCTACTCCGAGTGAATTTTGTAGTGTCTTTATCAAGAGCCTAGATAATTACCATGATACCATTTTTGACTTTGTAAGCAATTCCAATTTCTTTATAAGGAAAATAACTTTTTGTTTCCTTCTCCATTTATTTTCAACCCCAATTTCCAAAGCCAATAACCGAAAGGACTGTCAAAATTTTAATAGTCCTAATAATTGTTATGACTGTCAAAATTTTGATCGTCATGATTATAAAAAAAATCAATTGATAGTGGACAATCCGATGAATAATTTTTAGAAATGCCAAACTTATAATTAATGATAAATATTTGAACTGCACCAAGTGAATTTTGTAGTGCCTTTATCAAAACCTAGATAATTACCATGATACCATTTTTGACTTGGAAGCAATCCCAATTTCTTTATAAGGAAAGTAATTTTTTGTTTCCTTTTCCATTCATTTTCAACCCCAATTTCCAAAGCCAATAACCATTCCAAACCACATCACCACCACCAGACCATCACCACTGTGTCCAGCCTGTGTTGGCCTGTATCCGTGTCCAACCATCATATTCCTTGTGTCACCCCGTGTTAGGCCTTGGGTCCGACCCCGGGTGTCTACCTTCACTATTTTTCGTATCCACAATACACCACAGTCCACCCCTGTCGTGTCCGACAGTTCCGGACACGAACCACAAAATTTTCATCCATTCTCTCCGTGTCTAATCCCGGACACACCACCAACATTCAAATTTACAAATTATCAACAACCAAAACCCTTCCCTATCCCTAGATCTGACCTAGCCGCCGTCGTTGGTCGCTGATTCATCGACGAGCTCCCTCTGGTCACCATCGTCGTCTTTAGTAGCTCCGTCGTGTCCAACTATGTGTCGATCCGTCCAATCAAGCTCAGATCCGTCGGATCTGACATCGGCACCTCGATCGTGTCGCCTCAGATCCGCCCCGATGCACGACTCCTCCTCCACGCCCTCGAATCCCGACAGTCCAACTGAGCAGCCGACCTCGCGCGGATCAGGCGTCGGTTTGACCATCGCGTACTCCTCTGATCTCGAGTGCCAAGTGCCAGCTCCGGAGCTCGGAAGCCCTCTGGAGTCGAAGCCGAAGCCGGAGCCGAAGCCGGAACCAGGCCTTCCGCCGCTCGATTTCCTTATACCCCGACCTCTGTGGCGTTCGATTGACTACCGCGCCGGAGCCGAGCGCCGCCGATCAGATCTGCCACCGTCTGCTTCCCCAGCACGCCACCACCCCAGTGCCGTCTGGACGAAGCCACCACTCTTCCTCCTCCTTTCTTCTTCCTGTTTTTTTTTGTTTATGGTTCTCCTCTCTCTCCTGTGTAAATAATGGGGATGAGCCACTGAAGTACTTTAGTCCTTGGGCATTATATCGCTTGGTTTTTTTAGATTAATTTTGTTGTGTAGCAAAACGTTGGGTTGAAAGAAAAAAATAGTAATTAATACTTTGTGTAGGCTTGGTTAAGAAGGAATTGGTAATGTTCCCATTCAGTTGTATTTAATAAACATTCAGTTCCTATATTAAATTAATTAGGAAATTTTTCGGCCATATTTTTTTAATAGAAAACAAATTTTGGTTGTAATAATTTCGGTTGGACCTTTCTGTTAGGATAGATTTTGACAAATTGTTTAACCAGAAGTATTATTATAACAAAAATTTACTGTACCGATAATATATTTATATTAATTAAATATAACGATAGAAATTTGAAAAAAATTTAAATTTTGATATATATCGCCAACTAGGTTGACGAAATTTTGGAGAACTTGATTTTGGCAACCCAGTTGGCAAAATTTCGACTTTTGGACAAAAAATAGATAGATTTTTGCCAACTGAGTTGGCCAAAATATGGCCTCTCGGTTCGGGTGGGTTGGTCTACGGGTTGGTGGGTTGGTTTAATAGTTGGTAGTTGGTTTAAATATATAGGTTATTGGTTTAAATAATGTCCTTTAATATTGTTAGTTTGTTTAATATGTAGGTGGGTGTTGGTGGATGTTGTGTATTATAAGGAGAGGGAGGAAGCAACGTTGCAGCAAGTGAAGAATAAGCAGAGAAGAAGAATAAGCAGAGAAGAGAAGAGTAGGAGGAAGTAAGCAGAAAAGAGAAAGAGAAAAGAAAAGAAAAGAAAAGAAAAGAAAAAGAAGGAGAACAAGTTTGTAATTTTTTTAATTATAATTATAATTATGTAATTGTAGTTACTATTTTAACTATTATAATTATAATATTCGTGATAGTAGTCATACTAACACTAAATATTTGATTATATATTTTAACACTAAGTATTAAATATTGCAGATGGGTAACCAAAACGATGGACGTATTCCAGGAGGGCCTACCACAAATACGATTATCCAGCTACGTGAATCGCACATTTCTAGTCTAGTATTTTCTGGACAGGTGTATTAAAATTGAATTATTTTAGTAAATATAATTTATATTTTTTACATGTCTAATAATAACATCGTTTATATATGTCATATATAGCAATACGATTATCCTGATACGTTTCGAGCACGAGAGCATGTCGCATGGCGTTATGAGGACGATGTTGGGTACTGGATGTTGACTGAAGAACAACATGGAATGGTGAACGTATTTTGTTTTGATCATATTGATCAAATACATTTTCTACGTCACGACCGAGACTTGATCTTCAGTTTAGTTGAGCGGTGGTGGCCAAGAAGAAATACATTTCAGTTACCGTTCGAAGAAATGACCATTTTGCTAGTAGATGTGACAAATATCATAGGATTACCTATTACGGGTGAACCTATAATATTTGAAAATGATAAAATATTTTGCGCAAAAACTGTGATTAGGAAATATTTAGGCGTGGAGCCGCCTACCATATATGGTAAAAGTTTCGTGACGCTTTCGTGGCTCCGCTACAACTTTATGCACCTAGATCGTATTGGTGAGGAAGAAATCTTAGTGGATGCCGAACGAGTAAGTATAATATTTAATGTTATTATTTATGTAATATATATTTTTATATAGTGTAACTGATATACTTTTTTTATTATATGTTCAGGTTACTGCTTGCACCAGGGCCTACTTACTAGGTCTAATTAACGAAATTTTATTTCCAAACTCCGAATTTAGGACAAATTTACGTTTTTTTTTACCTTTTTTGGAAAATCTGATATAACCTACCCGTCATGCATGGGGAGCTTCTGTGTTGGCATATATGTACAAGTCCATATCAAATTTTGTGCATTTTACTTCAGCTGATAAAAGACAAAAAAATATGAATGGATGTATGACATTATTATAGGTATAAAATTTTCATATAATTTTATTTACTAAAGAAATATGTACACTTACATGATATATTTTTTTTCTATGTTTGGTCTTATGAGCATTTCAGTATCGGTAGGCCAGTCTCCCGTATTGATATCGAAGATGGTGTCTTCCCATCAGCTTTACGCTAGATGACGGCTGCAGCTGATCCAAATCGATGTGCTCACAAGGATATCGCAGTATATCGGGGCCAATTCGATTCCTAAGGTTTAACGAGGTAAATTTTTTATAGTGTCTTATATATTTTTTTGTATTTCATACAGTTAATATGTTTATTATCTTACAATTTTGTTGACATAAAATATGTAATTTTTTTACCGAACTGGCTTGGGCAGAATCCTCTTGAGTTACAAACAACGGCTTTTGGATTGAGTCTACATAGATTTTTCACAGCTGATCGTGTTATGCGACAGTTCTGGATGATACAACACATTCCTGATGAGCCACCATGTTTCAATCGCGGTAAAGGCAATGCAACTACCAGAGCACGCAGATTGATTCCTGGGTGAAATTCTATATTTGCGACACATCAGGTGGAATATTTGTCTCAAATGATGTCCTCTATTGATGATGGTAAGTTGTTCCAAAAGTTTAAAAAAATTTAGTGCAAAAATTATAAGAAATCAAATGGTCATAATTTTTAATAGTTCAGCCTACGGTGATGATGCATATAGATCTTGGTGGGGAGCTCCTCTTATCAGCAACAGAGCCTACCAATTCCAAGAGTTTCGATTCCAACATCGAGCCATAGATGATTATAGTCTCCATGGCTATTATGATTATGTAAAAGGGATGATGATACGTTATTTTTATATAAAAATGTCTATCTCTGTAGTACTTATTTATGTCCTCTATTGAATTCTATTTAATATCAGCTTCCAGATTTAAATACCGCATACCAAAATTATCCAGTAGGCAACCTGTTGTGCATAGTAGTTAGCAATTTTTTGGCTGCTATGCAACGAGGACCGACTCCTCCTAACCCTCCCTTACTTATTCCAGAAGATTATCCTCAGGGTCTTGTTGCACAACGACAAGTACGCCCTCCTAGGAAGTATACCTCAGTTTGGTATCAAGATGATAGTCTGCTACTGTAAGATGACGATGTCCCTTCTCAGGCGACGGCCTGTGCGAGTACTTCTCAGTGGCCTGGTGCGGGCACTACTCATTGGCCTGACTGGGGCACTTCTCAGGCGACGGCCGATATGAGCACTACTCAGTGGGATGATGCGGGCACTTCTCATTAGCCTGAGTGGGACACTTCTCAGGCGAGGGCCGGTGCAGGCACTTCTTAGTGGGCCCCCGAGGGAGATTCTCAGTGGGCCCCTGAGGGAGATTTTCAGTGAGATAGCCTATTCGCCCCCGATGTTACCACCTATTTGCATATCTTAACAACTCCATCAGCACCGATGCCATCTCAAGTAGAGAACAGTCAAGGAGGTGGTGATGATGCGGCCCTAGAGAATACACGAGAAAAGAGGGACCGACTCAATCTAAGAGAGATTGATCGTCCGAACTATCGAGAATTAGCCAAGAGAGGTCGATGAAATTGTTATATTAGTACAAACTTTATTTGAATGTAACTTTGTTCTATTTCAATAAAATTATATATTATTCTCATAAAATAAAACTATTTAAAAATCTACGACAATGCCTTTATTCTCTTGGTTGGTTTGTACATCTCCTTCTATTGTGTCCTAAACCATTGCAGTTACTACATCGAAGATCTCTTGAAGCTTGATCATTCGCTTTGATCCGGTTCTTCTTTGGTCTTCCCGCCTTGCGTCGTACATCTGGTACTCCAATGTGTCCTCTAACCAATATATTTTGGAGGTTGTAGGAGACTGGAATTGGCTCCAGGTGTAGCTCATATACGATTCTTTAATGCTTGCTTAGAGAAAATACCTGGATGAAAACTATCTATGCTAATATTTTTAGACTTACTCATATAACATGCATGTACACATGGAAGCAAAGTATGATACCACTTTAAACATGAATAAGATTTTTCATCTAAGTCTACAACATATGTTCTATTTGTTTTACAATCTAATATTTCAAACAAATATCTAACTATATTTAACGTTTGCAACCGGTGTTTCTTTTTATGATAAGACTCGTAGTTTTTAACATCTTAGGATAATAATCAGTTTGAAGATTTTTATCTTTTTGCTTATTCTTGTCCTGAAGTGTTATAATTTTTGCTCGAATTCCATCAAGTAGTGTCATTATTGGTTTATCATGTAAATTATTTACCCAGTTATTGAAGCATTCAGCAAGATTCGACGTATGAATACCTAATCTGGGACGAGGAGAATACGCTATTATCCAGTGTGAAAAAATATGAGTTTCATCATTTACTCCAACGAGCCAGTTGTAAACATCTATGTTTTCAGATTTTATTTTTTCCAAACAATAGTTCGCATCTGTTTTATTATAGCATCTAGCAAGATAGTCTAAACTATGTTGAAAATATGAAAATCTGAAGAGCTTTTTCAAATTTTGTTTAAAATGTTGAATACAAAAAAAATGAGATAATTCTAGAAAGATATCATGCTAGATGCTTTGAAAATAGCATCTTCAGTATTTTCACTCTTCTAGATATCATGCTACCAAGTCCAATAATTAGTATTTTTACTCTCAACAACATCATAAGTAATTGGATATAATTGATAATTTGGATCATGAGCACAAGCAATAAATAAAATACCTTGATATCTAGAAGAAAGAAAATAGCATCAGTACTAATCACAGGTAAATATTCCCTTAAAAATCTATCAATGCATGCCTTAAAACAAATAATTTTTTTTTAAATCTATTGTCTTTTGTAGTCTGTATAAAATATTGGCTACCTGGATTTGTCTCAATGATTCTAAAATCATACTCTTCAAAACTACTATATGCATCAATATAACTACCATTTATTTTGGATAGAGCAAGTTCCCTAGCTTTCCAAGCTTTACAATATTTAATATATATTCTGTGTTCTCTAAATATATCATTTACAACATGCGATTGACTATACGACTGATTATCTCGAATTCTATCAATAATCTTATTTTTAATCCATACAGTAGTAGTTAATGGATGAGAACCTGTTATAAGTCCCCATAAACAAGAATGTACGTTTTCTAGCATAGTTATAACAAAATTTTCACCTTTACCACTTGCTTTAGCGTATACTCTCTAATTACAACTTGAATCGTTACATTTATATACAATCCCACTAGCATTGTTTAAAGTAGCATGACAAGTAAAATTATGTACAATTGCTATATCACTAATAAAATATCTAAATTCAGAACGATTATCAAATTTTCTTCCAATGATTAATCCTGAAATGCTAACACTATCAACATTGCCATCAAATTCATCATCTAAATTTTTAATTAAATCATCACTATTTTAATAGTCGTTATTACCATCATCTACTATATGTTCTTGTTCAGTAAATGAAATAACTTGATGAGAAGAACTAGGAGCAGTATTAACTTCATTAGAAGCACGTATACTACTTACAATATTATTTCTAGGTGGTGGTGAAGTTACATAAATATTAATGTTCGTTGCTTGTACAGTAACTTCTAGAATAAATTTTCATGCTTGTTCACTAACTAACTTTATACAATTAGTTAAATAAACATGAACCAATATAAATTCATAATCAATAGAACATTGCTCAACAATTTGATTACGTAAACTATCAAACGAAATATTTTGATCAATTAAAAAAATTCAGTTAAACCTCCTTCATAAACTAACCCATTAAGTACACCTCCAACCGAACATAATATTATTAAACTTTGATCCATCAGATGAGAATGAGCTTCTAAATACAGAGTGATTGAGCTTCTGTTTGAAAGTATAAGTGGATTGTGTTTGAAAGTATAAGTGGATTGATTAAGAAATGAATAGTAGAAGGCATTTATAGAAATAAAAAAATTGAGCCATTGTAAAAATATGTACGTTACAATATGAACGTTACAATATGAACGTTACTATGACATAGTTACTATTAACATACCTAGAAAATAAACCTACAGAACAAAAACAAAAAAAACCACACAAAAAAATAACACAAATAAAACCAACAAAAAAACCAAACCAAACCAAATAAACCCCTAAACAAAAAACCAAAAAAACAAAAAAAAAAACCAAAAACCATATTTTCGCCAACTGAGTTGGCAAAAATTTGCCCTCTCCCGCCCAAATATTTCACACGTCGAATTTTTGTCCAATTTTCGCCAACTGGGTTGGCGAAAATCAAGTTCTCCAAAATTTTGCCAGCGATATGTATCGAAATTTTAAAATTTCTCAAATTTTTATCGTTATATTTAATTAATATAAATTTATTATCGGTACAGTAAATTTTCTGTTATTATAACTGTCTTCTAAATTAGTATAAATATTTCTAAATTACGTTCATTAAAAGAAGAAGAAGAAAGAATTATTTTTGTTCATTATATAATATTTCTAAATGGGTTTAAATAAGGGTTTAACTAACAAATTTTAAAATATTTATTTTAGAATTTTATTTAAAGTTTATGTGGTGTTTGGTATTAGTGGGCTTAACTGAAAAACTAAGACAATCCCTTCTTTTAGCTAGACTTATATTATTTTAAGCTTACCTAATATGTGTATTTCTTGTCTCATTGCGGGCCATTGCGGCCCTGGTATCTTCATCTCAAAATTCGTACCAAATTTTGATTCTTGACTACTTTATGTCATTCCTGGCTATTTGGACCTTTTTGGACACATCGAAACTGACTGCTACATCATTTGGGATTATCTAGAGAAGTGTGGCTGTTATACCATTCCGTATCGATACGTTCGTGTTGCGCACGTCGACTTCAACCAAATTGAGGCGAGTATATTCCCAGACAGTTTTTGTTATTTTTGATGATTAATATGATTCTAGTTGTAAAGTATACTTGATTCTGACATATTGGATACACGGGCTAGTTTCATAGATACTGGTCATGAGGAGCCATGATTGGATCCATTGTACTAGCCGGAGACGGGGAAGTATTACTTGATTATGTAATCATACTCCACTCACTTGTGCATAGCTCACCCTCACTACACGAAGGTGTAGCCTGATCTTATTACTTGTGCATAGTTTCCTGTATATTATTGGCCTGATTCCCTTACCTGTACTTGTGCATAGTCAATCATACTTAATTGACCTGATCCCTTACTATACTTGTGCATAGCCAATCATATATTGTCACGACCCGTACCTGATATAGGAATGCAAGTCGAAAACAACGTGCAGCTTACGCCGTAGAATCGGCGGTAGAACGTTGTCTGGGTAATCTATCTAGCAATATAATGTATCACCAAACATATCAATATACTCAATCACAGATCTAAGATAGAAATGAACATGAATATGATAAAGAATAGAATAGTCACATACAACTCATGAGTCTAAAATTATAACATCAATGAGTCTGAAAGAATACTAACAAAATAAGCTGGAGACAAATCCAGTACAAGAATACTAAGAAGCTACAAGTCCTGGATTATCTGTCTTAGTCGGGATAAGTCTCTCCTGAGCCAGGGTCTCTGACTCTAAGCCCACAATATCCTGAGGTCCATTGTGTGTAAGGTAGCACTCCTCAGTGTCATCTGGGAAAAATATATCCAGTCAGAAAAGGAGCAGAGTACATCTCTGACGGCAGTTCTAATCAATGATAAAAACTATATAAAAGTAAATAGATGTGAATATACAAGATGCACAATAGATACAAGAGATATATAACAAGGAAATACTGGAATAAATACAATAATGAACAATATGACAATGAGCAAGAATACTAATAACTAAGTGTGTGAGTACTAGCTTTAACATGTGATCGGCTTGGAAACTTGCACAAGAGTATAATGGCCTGGTTAATCATACGTGCGGTGTATGATCAACACTCACTAGGAACAAGACATGCACAAGGAAGGTATGATCACATTACACTAAAATACTCTCCACCCCCGACTGGTATAGTAGATCCAACCATGGTATACTATGTCACGAGATTTTCTAGGAAGGTAGCAAATCTCCCCGAAAATCAGTGTCTGTACATGCACAAGATAATTAATGAAACAAGAATTGCACAAGATACACCATATACAAGGAATAATATCTCATGACGAGATTCGGATATACCAATCCGTATAACCATCGTGTCAAGAAATAAGGATATTTACACTAGATACAATGAACATAGAGGATATCATAAATATGAAACTATCACAGAATGTACTCGCCTGAAGTCCAAAGAATAGTCTCACAGATGTCTGATACGGTGCCTCGAAGACCTAGATATCGAATATAACATCAATACAGGATTTCAGAAAGAAAATAAATTAAACTAGTCAACTTCTAGGTCAACAAACCATTTCTAAGTCAAAAGTCAAAATAGGTCAACTCTAAGTCAAACCGGTCAAACTATGGTCAAACTATGGTCAACTATGGTCAATTATGTCAAACTACCTATTTCTAGGTTGCATGAGTCTATCTCAAAGATATTGGATTCAACCTAGATAGACTCATGCAATATACTACAATATATATACATCATATATATATATATTTACACATAACATATACACTATATATATACTACAATATATATACATAAACTACAATATTAAATATCTCTTATATATGTAGAATAATAGCTACATACAATATATACACATAAATATAATAGTTCTAGATACATAGATCTAAGGCACAATAATACATAAGTATATATACACCATATATATATATATATATATATATATATATATATATATTTATAATTACACATTACCAAGACTAAGAACACAAGAGAAATAGATCTTGAAAAAATTGCACAAATACATGGAGCGTATCACACTCGTATCCCATTAGATCTAGGATACGCTTGCGACACGAGTCCAACTCTCATCCAAAAGTTCTCCGAAGGATACGAACAAGTCTAATACATTATTTATGAATAATACGAAGAGTCAAACATAAATCTACGTGTCCGTGTCAAAATGTGACATGCTCAAAGTCACGTGTCAGAGAAAAAACCCCCAAATCAACACGTATCACCAAATTGTTGGGATTCGACCTACACGTACCCAATTGTGGATACGACACTAGCCCCAAACACACAAACACATGCCAAATTGACACACACAACAATTGTCAATCTCGGAATTCTCCTAAATTTGATACAAAAAGTACCATAACTTTCACAATAGGCCTCATATGAACACAAAACCAAATCCTATGGGTAGCCTATGCATATGGGTTAATTTCTCATGGTTAAATCTCAGATTTAGAACCTAACTTAAGAGAAAAAACTGAATTGTACCTATTAGGAGATAGATTTCTAATGAAACCTCCAAATATGATAAAATTGGCCTCCAACTTGTAGATCATTGCTCCTCTTTGTAGATCCTTGCTTCCTTCTTCTAGATCCTTGCTCCACTAGTCTCTAATGGTGATTTGGGAAGGAATTGAGATAAAATTTGGTAGTAAAATGATATGGGAATGAAGGAATTTGGTTGAAGAAAATTATAGATCTAGTTTTCAAATGAAAAAAGGAGAGAGAAATTTTCCCCTCTTTAAATATAGGCCATCCCCTTTTTCCCTTCCTCAAATCACTATGTAATGTCTATTATACCTCTTGGGGCCTCTCATGAAGAAATAATTAAGGAGGGAAGCTTCTAGTCTAAAGGTTTAATTAAATTAATTATCCTCCTAATCAATGGGCTTTCTAAATGGGCTAAATTCTAACAATTAATACATGTTGGTCCATGAGTCCATGAGTCTAAACTAAAATAGTTAGGTCCACTAACACAAGTACAAAATAAATAACTAACATCTAACAACAATTAAATAATACACCAAATAATTATTTAACATGCACAATATTTAATTAATTATGAAATTACTAAAATACCCTTTTCCTAGAAAATGTGATAGTGACATATATAGTAGAGCATGATCTTGTCCCAAGTCGATCACATAATAACTAATATTTCAAGGCACTTAGTAGTTATTCATCTCTCTATTCCAGTTTACACATGCTGATACAGTCATTCCTTGTTTATTTACAGTTCATTATTACCTGTGATATGATTATCTGTATACCAGTTTTCTTATTGTTCCAGTATTTCTTCCAACTTGTATTTTTATTGCTTATTGTTTTATAGTCTTTATCAAATTAATTGGAATTGCTATTAGTTTATGTGCTTCGCTCCAATCCTGACTGGATAACATTTTTAGGAATGCAATGCCACACGTTCATGGACTTCAAGATGATACTAGTAGAGACCAGACTTGATGTACTGCTGACCTGGAGGTGACCTCTGTTGAATTCTAGACTAGTATTGCTTTATTCAGTTTTATATTCTAGTTTCATTCCATATAGTTACTTGTTGGATTACTTTTCTTTCTGTATCTCTTCCTTAGTACTGTGATAGAGTTATGATGATTAGCTGTACTTGAATAATTGAGATAAATTCATTGAGGTCTAGACAGCGTTCTACCATCGATGCTACGGCGTTGGCTGGATGTATCCACGTACTCGTACCCGATCATCCGGGTGCGGGTCGTGACATGACAAGTTAACCGTTAGGACTTGCTTCCCTTTACTGTTACGACTGTTGTTAGCGGTGAAAGGACGCTTTCCCTTGTCTTCAATATTGGGAGCTTGGAATCCTAATAAGCGGGTGTGTTTCACGCTCTTTTATGCAGCAGCGACACTTATGATAAATGTTGTCCAATCACTGAATGGGCTAGATGCTGTCGAGAGTCTCACTGCTAGTAGAAGGTTCTTTTGACACGTTTCCACCAGTAAAGAATCGAGGATGCCAGAAGGCAATTTCATCACCGCCTGTCGGAAACGTTCGATGTAGTTTTTTGCAAGTTCTTTGTCTCCTTGGGTGACATCCATAAGAGAGTACATAGTCATATTCATCCCTCCTTCATAGGACCGGGCGAGAAAAATGGACTTCAGATCCTCGAAGGATAAAATACACTTATCTGGGAGACAACAAAACCATTCAAAAGTGACCCTAGATAGTGCTTCAATGAACAAGTTGGTGAGTAAGGCGTCATCCCGAGTTAGGTAGCCTGTCGTGGACTAAAAGTATCTTATGTATTGATGGGGTGACATCTTCCCTTTAAATATAGTCAGAGATAGTAATTTTTACTTGGGAGGGTATACCACGTTATCCCATTCGAGAGGATATGGTTGCTGGATCCCAAGCTTCTGAAGCCTATCTTTATTATCCCGAGCATCAACGCGGGCACACAAGTCCCTAGGAGTCTCCTGGATATCATCTGGCAGAAGAGCAACTGAAGATCGAGGTACAGTCTAGTTTCTCATGACATGAGAACCTGGGTCAGGCATGCCAAATTCCTCATTGGTCCCTTGATCTAGGTTTGCTCGTCTAGGGGCCGGTGGCTGTTGTCGACATCGCAAAAAAAATAATATTGTGTAAAGTTGAGCGAACTTTTTATTTATTAGGAATTGAGAAAAAGTATAAGAGAATCCCTAATACAGAATGATCTAAGTACAATAAAAAAATCTAAAAAAATATAACGGTGGAGATCAAGCACTATAATGGCTCCTTTACTCCGTTGACGATTCGGAACCAAGGAGATTGACGAGGCTGGCGCTTCTGTCTTCTTCTCCTTTTCTCCTCTGAGCTGCCTGCGTGCGTGCTCTTCTGCCTTCTTTTTTCACGATGGAGGCCTCTTCTTTTACGTGCGAAAGACCCACTATTTATAGCTGTGGAAAGGCACATATGCGTGCATCTCATGCTGCCATATAGTGGAACATGTTGCAATTAGAAGCGCAAATAGCCATAGGCTGCCACATGTTCGGCTGAGATCTGGGGTTGCTGGTGCCCATAATACTCATGACACGTGTCATATGATGACTTTGATTGCACTTGGGGAGTACGTCCGCCTGGCACATGGAGATCAATGGAGCAACAGTGGCGTATGGCACTGCAAGGCACATGGGAGCACTAAGACACTAGTGGCGCATGATGCTGCTTGGCACATGGGAACAATAGCACTGCGGCTGGCGCTTGGGTCAGGATCTCTTTGGCGCATGGCTTTGATTTTTTTATGCTTCTACATGCCCCCCTTCAAAGTTTCTACTTTGAACTTTTTTAAGTTTTTAAGTTTATAATACTTTAAATAGAAGCATGGAGGAGATAGGCGCATAAAACTACTTTGGCGTATCTGTGGAGCATGTTTGACGCATCTGTCTGTTTGGTGCATCTGAGGAACATGTTGTTGCTTGGCTTGGCGCATGAGGAGGTCGCTTAGCTTGGCTCAGCTAGCTACTTGGCGCATAGGGATGCTTGGTATGACTGACAGATTATTAAGTCAAGTCAACGATGGCGCTTTGTCTCTGGGGGGTCTCGTCTCTCGAGGCACCGTCTGATGAACCACCGGAACCGAAGAGCCGGCCGCCACCGTGCATCCCATCCTCTATATATAATCACGGATTTGAATAGAAGAGAGGATTCCTTCTATCATCTTCTTTACTACTTTTTTTTTGCCCCTATTAACCTTGTGCGATTTCCATGGCCCCCAAAGGCAAAGGGTAAGGCCCAGTTGGCGAAGACCATGGCCGGGACGATCATCGCCGAGCCAACACATCATGACGTGAGGGGAGCGGTCAGAGATAATAGGAGCAAGGGTTTCTTGCTAACTCTTTTTCGTGCTTTCTCTTTCGATTTAAAAATATATGTATTTTCTTTTCTTTTATGGTCCGCTGCATGGATGGGTCCGCTATCTGGGGCACTCATATAAAAACATCGAGCTGGCTAAGCATGCGCAGACAGATTGATGCTGAGGCGCATGGACCTTTGCTTTATAGCTTTATCTTGTGGATGTGCCGAGAGGCATACCCAACTTTTGCGTATTGGCGTGGTTGTCTCTAGGACACCCATCATGAAGCGTGCACCTCTTTTCTGTGCGTTTATGGGCACGACAATCTTTGTTTTGCTGTGCTGTACTCAAGGAATATGCGGGCTGGGTCATGTACCTATGTTGCACTATTTTTTTGGTCATTCTCCAAGGAATCGTGTGCGCATGATCACCCTTCCATAGGCGGGGCCATGCGCCTATGCTGAGCTATTTTGTGGATGCTTTACTTTTTGCTGGATTTTAATCCCTCATTTTGCTTTGTTTATTGCAGTATCGATGATCGTGCCTTTACTGGGCGAGCTCCTCTTCGATCCTTCCCTCAAGCCTGCTTGGTTTAGACTTCGTCAAAGAAGTGGTCAGTCTGGTGAAAGCTCTTATCGTGGCGGGCCAATACCCTAGGAGAATGGGACTCATCGAGGAACATAACTTCATTTTCCTTTAATGTCTGATGGACCCGGGAAAGATCCTTGTAGCAGACGAATCAAAAGATTACTTCTTGATGCCTCAGTTCCCGTTTGGGAATAGAGTGACTCAAAGATGTACTTTGAAGCTAATGATGTAAAGCTGTGGGTCCCCAAGATTGAACGCCAATTGCCTCTCTCGGCCTTCACCTGTCTAGTCTCAAAGAGGAATATGAACTGGGAGCTAACTTCTCCTCAAGGTGGGATGCTGACTGGTAATTTCAAAATTGAAACGAGTACCAGTCAGAGGGACACTTTTGGGTATGCTAGATATGAATCCTCTAATTCCCTATGGGTGCTGCATCCTGGGAGCATGGTGACTGAAGTGGCTCCTGAATTATTTATTTTTTGCGCGTCCACTTTTGTGAACCGCCTCTTGGAGAACAACCTTTCGTATTCACCATGTTCCATTCGGGAGACTAGTTGGACCTACATTGATCGCGACTGGAGCAATCTGACTTCGTGGATCCTCTCAACATATGAGACTGACTTGAAAACCCTACGCCTATATTATTTTTTCCAAGCTACTCAGTACGGGGTGGGGGTGAATCGTGATATGTTCTTCGTCCTTTACGCCAGGAGGAGAAATAAGCATGTCCCTTTATGAAATTCACGAGATTTCCAAGCTCCCATGGGGCACTGAGCTATACGAGGAGTACGCCCCTTGAAATGAGGATCTTAACACTTTGGTGGTGAAGGAACCTGAAATGATGGATATATACAAAGACCTACTGTGCCATCACCAAGTGGGCCACTGCTAACATGTCTTTTTGGAGAAGATATCTTTTCAAGGAGGGTTTGGGGAATGGGCAATTCATTACTCGTTAGGCCTCTTCTTCAATTAGATTCTAATTATTCCATTTGACCATTAAAAATCCTTCTATGTCTTAGGGCTACCTAAAGGAAGAAGAACTAGATTCATATGATCCCTATTATGAATGTTACATTAGTTTTTGTGTCAAATTTAGAGAAAATCCGAGATTGGGACACCATGTGTTTGTCAATTGATCAATTAGACTAAATTGACACTAGATTGGATGTATGAGACTAGTGACGTGTCCACAATTCGATACGAGTATATCGTATCATGATACTTTGTGATACGAGATGATTTGGTAGTTTTTTCTTCGACATGGGTGATACACATGTCATATTTTATCACAAATACTAGATTAGATAGCTATCACTCTAATTAGGATTTATTTATGATATTTGCCCTGCTCATTATCTTTGTGAAAATTTGGGTGATGTTTGGGTAAAGTATCAAGGGTGTATCGCAAGAGTATCATAGACTATTATGATATTTGGGTGATGCACCACTTGTGTTTGTTGAATTGCCATGTTGGTGTGTAATGTGTGTATTCTAATATATATATATATATATATATATATATATATATATATATATATATATATATATATATATTACTTGTGTTATACTATTTAGTATATAAGTACTTGATTCATGTATCTTTAAGTATATTGTATATATACCTATGTGTGACTACCTAATGTATCATAGATGTGTGTGTCCTTGATTGTGGATTGGGAGTTATATTTATAAGTGTATGTATATATATATCTATGATTTATGCGTGAGACAATGGAGCTTGGGTCTGTTCAGACCCAGACAAAAACAACATCATATAAATTTCTGGTGTGGGGTAATGTGTTGTCTTGGGTTGCAGTAGTTGGTGTCGGGTTTAACATAGATTATTACAATAACAGCAACATGGGAATGGTGATGTTGAGATGCTAATAGAAGTTGTTGCAACTGCAGTCCATGAGTATTAGAAGTGTGGGGGCATGAGGTCTGAACTGATACTATGTATCAATGATTGATACATGAGCAGTATTTAGTTAGATGTATAGGGGCTGTGTGGGGTGGTGTAGCAGACCTGTGCTTGAGTAACTGGAAGAGAGGAATTACAGTGTAGACAATATACAATCTGGTGGACTACACACAGTGTACAAGTAAAGTGTGAGGTGTGAATATATGAGCTAGTATGTGGAGATTGTCAAGTGTTGGTGGATGAGTGAAACCCACACTGATACATATGGTGACAGTTATAGGAAAGTTTAGATGAGAATTGTAGTGTGGTGAGTTGGGTTGAGTGAAATTAAGTAGGTATGTGGTGTATTGAGTGTGACCTATAGAGAGAAGGGTATCAAGTGAGATTAGTTGATACCAACGTAATGTTATGGATATTAAGTTGAGTTTTAGGATGATGTATTAAGAGTTGGTATTATATATATATATATATATATATATATATATATATATATATATATATATATATATATATATATATATATATATATATATATATATATATATAACAATAGTAAATAGATATCTATATCCTATGAGATACCAAGGTAATAGCAATTATACTAGTATAAGGTAATGTGTATAGTACCTAGTATTACTAATTAGTGTATATGCATGTTAGTTAGACATATTGATATAGTATATATGGTAATATATTACCTAGTATAAATAGCTAGTTTAAGGTATGTTTTGATATTGATACTATAAGGTATCAAAATACCTAGTATTAGCTAGTATAGCTTGTATCATTAAGATACCAACCTAGAAACTTAGATATAGGCTAATACAACCTAAAAATGACTAGTTTGACCAAACTTGACTAGTTTGACCTAGAGTTGACTGTTTTGGCCTAGTTTAACTTAGAGATGGCTTTAAGACCTAGAATTTGACTAGTTTAAATTATTTACCATTTAAAAATATTGTGTTGATATGATATTCTATATTTAGGTCTTCGAGGTACTATTACAGATATAGTTTGATACTTCACCCCGAATTCTAGGTGAGTACATCTCTTTCTTAGTTTTTATTTTATGATAGTGTATATATCACATGTTCTAAAACTGTTATACTTGATTCTGACACATTGTTACATAGACTAGTACTATATATATCCTGTCAGGAGATGTTATCCCTTTATAATGTATAATAGATACTCCTTACACATGTACTTTATCGTGTGTATCGGTATTATTGTGCTTGTGTTTATTCGTGTACTTATATTATATTCGTGGGCCCTGTGTGCTCATGCCATATTCGTGTACTTTGTGTACTTATATTATATTCGTGTGCGAAACGTATCGTAATAGGATACATGAGTATTTGTTATGATCCTTATTCGATGTGTGGGCACGAGTACTTGGGTATTTCCCGCCTACGGCACACATCAGCGGTAGAACGGTATCTAGATCAACAATACTATCTAACATCTATCATAATGCATATAATGTACCTGTTAATGATATCTCTACTCCAAATGTAGGACAATATGTTAATATGATAATGGTAATCAATACTCAATCATAATATAAAACTAAAGAAAGATAAATGCTCGATATGGAATAGAAGAAGAATCATAAAATCACAATACAATCCAAGTCCAATAGTCTAAGCACAACACAATACTCTCACATATAATACATGGAAAAATGTCTAAGTAAGACATATACAATATAATAAAGGACTAGCTAAGTCTTCTCAACCGTTTGGCTATAGCTCAACATGCTCTACGGGTGCTATATCAACTGGCTCGCCATTCTGTCGCCCGTAATAGATGGGATACATCTCCTCAAATCAATCATCTAAAAATATATCTAGTCAGGATTAGAGCAAAGTATAACCCAATAGCAGTTCCAATTAATTGACAAAAACTATAAAACAGTAAATAGTAATATACTACTAGATGAGCAGATACTAAAAAAACATGGTATAAAATACTGTAAACAGATAAATATAGAAACACAGAAAACTAAGAAGAAGAACTGATATGCAAAGACAATGAGATATGTGAAACTGGAAAACCTGACAATGTAAATATGCAACCAGCAGGTATAGAGTAATCCAGAAAAGACTACATCTAAACTAGTGCTTTAAAATACCAAATTGACATGTGAACGACTAGGGGGTAATATTCGACAAACCACACGTGTTATGTGTGACTACTATTATTCCAGTCAGACTAGGTATTTTCCCTCCCGACTAGTACTCATGGATCCAGGTCCCGACATGAAGAATCTCAATAGTCTAGAAAATGTCAATAGGCCAGAAATACATTAGTCCAGTATCATTAGTCCAGAAAAGTTAATAGGCCTGATACCACGTATCTCAAGACAATGAATTCATACAATACCAATCTGTATATCCAGCATGCCAAGAAGTAGGTAAGGCAATACTATAAAACAAGAATCATAGTAAATATCAAATAATATAAACTATCAGAGAATATACTCGCCTGGGTCCTGAGCAAATGATGCAAATCGGTGTCCGAACTGGTGTCACACTGACCTATATATGAAATTATATGTTATTTGGTATATTGAAGTGATAAATAATTTAAAATAGGCTAACCATGATTTTCTAGGTCATTTCTAGGTTGTACTAGTCAAACTAGGTCAAACAAGGTCATTACCTTGATTCTAGGTCCAAAACTAGTTTTTAGGGTAGTTACAAGGCTAAACTAGCTAATACTATGTGATACTAGGCTGTACCTAGGGTTCTAGATCCATACCTTGAAGGTATTAGCTATCCTAGTTATTATCACTAGTTATCTATATTTATAACTTATGAATATATTAGTATTATCTAGTATCTATTATTACCTTAGTATATAAGTTATAACTTATACTTATATTACCCACAAATACCATGATGTCAAACTCATAACTCAATATCTTAGCTTACCTTGAGTATCTCAACTAATATCTAATACCTTAATATCCATACATCCTAGGTATGACCCACTTATCTATACTTATTTTAATATAATATTAATACCTCCAGTATAACCTATATATCTTATATACATTGAGATACTGTCAAGGTATCACTTGATTCCATACTCCCAAAGTATCACATTGATACTCCTCCATAACTGAGTATCTACCTACACTCTACTTACACATAAGTACATAATGCCAACCTACTTGACACCCACTTAATCACCCACACTTGCTCACCAAGAAATACTCATTCACATACCTATAACTCATTTCCACATATTCACTAGAACCTATGATACACTCCTATTCTGACACACCTACCTATCACATACACTCATACTTAGAGGCAAGAACTCATTTAACATTGATACCACTACCCCCTACTCCAAGATATTGATACCACATACCTATTACTCCCTGCATACACAAGTTATCACCAACTCTCTCCCATATCTTGACACTTACACCATTGGAGCACTCAACACCCACTCACCAATATATTTCACATGATACACACACACACATAGCTCTTTTATCTGAACATGAACCCACCAACACTCGAGCTTCAGTACATTGCCAAATATCACATTGACACTGCTGCCATTGCTAAGTATCCCCTTTCACCCAACTGATATCAAGTGGTACGAACACCATTCATTCCTAAGTATCTCATTATACTAATACTTAATCAATACCCCTCACAATACTACTCCTACTGCTACTGCCTGCAACATTATTCAATCCTCTGTATTGTACCCTGGATACCCTTCTGTGTGCAAGCATTTCCCCCACATGGATACACCACTGCTGCAACTCAAACATTCTTGCACTGCACCAAGTACTAGTGCACAACACCCTAATGTAACCAAGCTGCTGCGGCTCTGGCAGCAAGCTTATACACTGCAGAGGTCAAACAACAACACAACTGATACTATGTTCCCTGGCAGTCCCGAGCTCCTTCCCCACATATTGCCTGATATCTAATTTAATTTACCAAAGTATCAGATATTCCCCCTCACTAAACACTTGTACCTCACTCCTTAACTCTACTGGTACTTGCTGCTATTATTCCTCCTTATTGCTTCTCCTCTTAACCTTGTAGATGCTGCTCTTCTACTTTGTTGCTGCTACTGCATTTTATGGATGCCACAACTGCTATTGTTGCTCATACTCAACACCTCTTTAACTGCCCAAACCAGAATATACCTGAGCCCCCTAACCTCACTGATATACAATGGACACATCAAATTCCTGAACACAAACTCAAATGATCTATCCCCTCAATTGCTGTTACTGCAGTAAACACACATATCTCTGACACATATATCACCTTAACTTAGTATCGATGACACCAACCTAACACCATAACAATTATGTACACTTGGACTTATACCAACACCAAAGCACCATCACCGTGCCCCTCTCCTCTGTGCACTGTCACCCCTTGCTGTTTAGCTCACCTACACACGCTATCTAATCCTTGCCACTACTCCAGAGAGTGAACCCCCAACTACTGTAGGCTAAAACTGAGCTACTCCTACTTCACATACACACCACGCCACCACAAGCCTGAGCAGACCTTGCACCAATCTAATCCCCAACCATCATTCTGAATACTAACTGATACCAAGCTCCTCGACTCAACACACCTACATACCACATACTCGATTACTGTACTTGTGAACTCGAGCTATTGTTGCTCTATACCTGACACCACTCCTCATGTATACACAGATACATACAATCACACTGGTCATCTATCCTCCCTCCTATTTACAGACACACACAACCTTCATCACTCCTTGCATACTACACTGCTTACCATTCACTCCCACTCCCACACTATACATTTAAACAAACACTTAGTGTGCACTAATCAAGGATATTCACCAAACACCAATATACTCAAAGTACTCATGATACACATGAGATACCCTCACAACCACCATGGTATGATGCTCTAAACACAAAGAAATACTATATATACATATAATATAGCATGAATATAACTAGATCTAATACATACAAGAGAAAATGACACAAAGAAGGCACCAACTCCTATAAATTACCAATCATAATCACGTGTATCATGGGGTATCATGAAATACACTCCTTGTATCCAATTATGGACACGTACACCCTCTCAAACCATGAATCATAACCTAAAATCACCTATGAGACATTCATATAAATACCTAGTGGTCAAAATTTGGATTTCTCCAATTTGGCCACAAAAGTCATTGTAACTTTCTCTATAAACCTCCTATGAACCTAGTTCTTCTCCATATGGGTAGCCCTTAGCCATGTGTAGGTTCCTAATGGTCAAATACATCATTTAAAACTAAAATGATAAGAGGAATAAGAGTTTTACCTATTGGGAGATGGATTTCTAATACAATACACCAAGGGGACACAAAGAGATGGATGAACACCTCCTCCAAGCAAGCTCCACTCCCGAGCTTCTCTTGCTCCTCCAAGCTTCTTAGAAAGGGATTTGGGATGGAAAAATGATGATGTAAATGGTAGGGAGAGATTTGGAATGGAATTTTTTTGGGGAAGGTGGAATGAACTAATTAGGAAATATAACTAAGTGAATGAAGAAGAAGAAGAAGAAGAAGAAGAAGAAGAGGCTCTCCACTCCCTATAAAGGTGTCCGACCCCCTATTTATGCCCTAATTTAATATAAAATGACCAAATACCCCCCTCTCTCTAGTCATGAAAGATTAGTGCTAAAAATCGTTTAATTAGTGAAATATTCTAATATTAAATAAAGGATTTCTAAGTCCCCTCTCTAAATTAATTAGTCAACAATGACTAAACTAATTGGTCACACTAATGGGTCATGACAAGTCTATTTGGTTCACTTATGTTCACTAATAATAAGCCTAACTAAGATTAACATCTAACCATATAGCTATAACACACACACACACACACACACACACACACACACACACACACACACACACATATATATATATATACCAATTATTATGGAAATAAAATATAACAATATATATATATATATATATATATATATATATATATATATATATATATATAATGCCAAAAATATCCTTATCCATAAAAGTGGTAGTTACAATCCTACCCCCTTAGAAAAATTTTGTCCTCAAAATTTAAAGATAGTCATACCCCCTTCTAGGTGAAACCCCCAATCTAACCTAAATTATACAATTATGCAATTAAAGAAATCACTAATTATCATCACCTATAAGATTATGGTCTTTGTCTGTCATGATATTGCAGTCTTTGTCAGGGTATACTACTAATTACACTAACTATATAACACAAAGCAACTATAAGGTACTAAGGAAGCAATCAATCAATAGATGGAAAAAGGAGAGAAAAAAAGAACATAACTTGCTAAGCAGTCACCTGTAGTGTCGGCCTCCTCAACTGTCATCGCAAATGCCCGTCCTATCGGGATAGTCCCCTCTGTGGGTGCTGAGCAATCTACGGTACCACAGGTGGCCTAGTTCTATCTCTCTGATCTCGTGCTCTACCAAATGGAGGTACGATGGGACAATCTCGCATCTGATGTGTAGCTGACCCACAAAATAGGTATACCTTCAGTCTTTTCCTGCAGACATCCCAGGAATGACCAGGCTTCTTGAAATAGTTGCACAAAAAAGTCTGCTGCATTTGCCTCTGAGGCTGCTGCTGAACTGGAGCACGAACCGACGCCTGAATTTGCTAATGCTGCTGGATATGTGGACGAATAGCTGGTCCCGTACTGCTACCAGCACCACCCAAAATATCTCTATCGCTCTTACACTTGAGCTCCAAGTCATTCTTAGCCCTCTGTGCATCTATCATGATCTTCTCGAATGTAGATGTGCATTATCCCCTAGTGAGGGATTTGACCTCCCTGATCAAACCCTTTCGAAACTTCTTGGCCTTCCCTAGGAGATTCTGCCCCTCCACAAACTTGCCCAATCTGTAGAACTCTACGGCATACTTGTACACTGTCATGCTTGTCACACCCCAGAACCAGAATACTGGAGAGTGGGGACGGACAAAGCCAGCTATATACACAAGGTACTTTATACCTCGAGATATGGTCATGGCTATCTAGACATGTGAGGGTTTACTCTATAATCCAACAGTCATTCTTGGGTCAAGAGTCCTAGTTGTCTCAATTTTGAGTAAGCAAAAAGTTACAAGAAGCATAATTACCAAACATATTATAGTAAGATATCCCAAACTACACATACATAGATGATCATGAAGCTAGTTACCAGAATAAAGAACTAGCAAAGTGCAATATTACATAATCAGCTCTAGCTATAGTCTAGAATATGCTTTACATGTAGGCCCGCAGGCTAGGATATAAAGTATCAAAATATGAGCTAAATACGTGCTCGATGGTTAAATGCCTCAAAAGTACGAGTATAAGATCAGATGGGTGATGAAGAAGAAATCCACTCAAGTCCTCGAGTGCTCCTGGTGTTCACCATCTAGAGGCAAAAAGTACGAAAGATCCTACGGTGTTGCTCCGATATCTGGCCATACAAAATCAGTGGGATCAGACGCCAAAACAACAAAATAGCACAAGGGATCCAACTTAGAAACTAAAAAAAAGCAGGCAAATATTCAATAACATAAGGAAATATAAATAAGAGCAATATATAAATTAGCAGTTTAAGCAGTTTCAGGAATCAGTAACGGGTACAATTCAGGATTAGTAGCTGGATAATTCGAGACAAGACGAGACTAGAAAATATACAATCACGAAAAATAATATCCGACGACTTACTACCATTAACTTACTAGGGTTATCACAATCCTGGTTACTAACAAATACAGTTGAGATTTCATACAGCCACATGCCCTGCAGACTATTCGGGTTATCTAGACGTAAGAATACATAACATAGATTAATTTAAGTATATAGTATTTTACTGGTAGATTGTAACTGTAAACTCCCTCACCCAAAATAGGTATTTTGTGTGTATTTTATATTATTATATTTATTATAGATTATTTTAAATATTAAATTTCTTTAGAGTATTCTTTTAGTTAACTTGAAAATAAATTTTTTGATATATTTACTTATATAAATATTTATTTAGAATTATTTTTAGGCTATTTTAGATTTTTGGAAAATTATCTAGAATTTTTAGGTAATTAAAACATAGGGAACATAAATTTCTAATACTTCCATGATTTACTATGAGACCATACTTGCATATTATTTCTACCAAATATTTATTTTAGGTTAAAATATTTAATTATATTTTTTTGTAATTTATTTAGAATTTTAAGAAATTTATTTAGATTTTTAAATTATTTAGAATTTATTTGGATATATATAGTCTTAATATTAGATATATGCTAATTTAGTGTTAATAGATATTAATAAGATTATATATAAATTATTTATATTATCTTTAATTATATTTAAGATTATAAATTATTGAGATAAACTCAAAATTTATTTTAAATTAATTCAAATCCTGAGCCTACTAGGAAAGCAACTTCATGCATATCCTATCCGTATTTAAACTAATCATAATCATATTTAAATTAGCCAATCCTAGTCGTATTCAATTAAGTAGTCTCCACCATTATAAATAGCTATTAGACTTATGGAATAAACTCTTCTTTCATATTTTTCTTCCCCATACTCCTCACTTTTCGTCCAAAAATAGTCAAAATTCGTCATAAATTCAGCATCATTTTTTAGTAGTTATGACGACTTAAAAAGACGATATCTGCTCGCTCCGGACTCCAAACGTGCTCCAGTTTTTTTTTTAGAACTATATCAAGGCTAGTTTTCTGATTATATAAAATATTTTAATAATTTATGAACCTATTTTTCCATAAAATTTTAAAAGTGTCAGTTGTCCGAAATCAGACGCATTTTGGTGTTTTTGAGATTACGGGAGATCCCGAACTCGGAATTACGAACCGTTTGAAGTTTCGGAAAGTTGACATGATGATAAAATTGTTTTTCTAAAATTTAAAATGTAAGTTTAATCTACTGTAAAATTCTTGCAACGTAGACGTAAATAGAAAACCACCAAAAACTGTCATCTATTCGCCCTTGTGGCCATAACTATTTACCGACTTGTGATTTTATAAAATCGTCGATTTCGGCGTTCATGTAGCGCTAAAATCTATAGGATTTTATACACAAATCCAGGATTTGAGGTGGTTGACTTTTTGGTCAACGGATTGCCTCGATTTGCGTGTTACGGATCACAAATTCGTAAAGTTAATTTTCTTAGGACCAAAATTAAGGTTTAGTAATAAAATTAGATTATAATAAGATTAAAATACTCTTTTAGATTATTTTATTCAGAATTAAAATAGATTAAAATGAAGAAACCTATTCACCCACTTTTGTAACCTAACTTGTTTAATTTATGTGACGGGTAGATCGGACGACGCCTTGAGTTGTGACTTCAATATTTTTTAGACTAGGCAAGATACCTTGCCAAATTGATTATAGTACTTTGTATGCTTATCATATTTTTATATATTCATTATATATGTGTTTTCTTTCAGTCATAATTATATACTATATATATGTTGACACACACTTAACACATAGTATCATGGGAGGGGGGACAATCAGTAGACATATAGGCTATATCCACTCTGGTAAACTGTAGTAACTATCATGCACTACGGTAGTTATGTCGCGCTGGTCGCTACCCTCGTGGTATGTCGATTTCTGGTGTCGTGTTGGTCGCTACCCTCGCGGTATGTCATTTTTGATGTTCCTGACGTGTGTATGAGTTATGAGATTAGATAGAGTAGCATACCCATGCCCATACATTGAAAAATAGACCTCATTATGCATTCATATAGATTGTCTTGTACAGTGTACTTATATATTTTCTGTCTATTATGCATGTTTTACTGTATTCAATTGGCATGCTTCTATGTATCTTGTTACGTCCCTCTGAGGACCTGGTTCCTTTCCAGGTGTAGCGATCATGACTATTCGCAGGAGCACGGATCAGGACTTGCTACTTATCTCTCTTTCGAGGAGGTCTTCTCTTCGAGCCTCATTGTTCATTAGATGTACTTATTTTTGTTTCTTTCATATTCTAGTTTGGTAGTGGATTTGTCCCCACCCAACTACTTGTTCTTATCAAGTATTTTATACTTGATTCAGTTATATAGTTGATTGGTTATTTGACTTTGTGGATGAGATCTAGTTATGTTCTGTGACTTGTGACAATATATATACCACATGTGAGTTAACATTCATATTACAGCGTACGTGTGTATTATGGTATCCATATATTGGAGTTGCCATATACATACGTCTGGCATGCTTACGTATTCTTAGTCCTATGTATTTTAGGACTGGGGCGTGACATGTTTTAGTGGTGGCCCATGCAGTTCGAGAGCATATTGTCTCGGTTACGTTACTGTACCGAACAATCATGCGCATAGGATTAGAATATAAGATCTCATCCACTTCTTTAATCACCTCCCTTGATTTTATTTCGTACTTTTATTTGATAGCTTGCATTGCATCTTGCTTGATCCCTTCACAACGTCAATCTTATCTTTTCTTTCTTGCTTGATAGGGGTTAGGAAGGTGACTTATACTAGGTATATACACTCTAATGTTCAATAACACTATTAGTTAAATTCTTGAAAGCTTGGTAGTATGCTTCATAACCTAGTATCACATAGCCCTTCTGACCTATTAATGAAGTATAATTGAATGACACCAACTATAGACTTGCATAAGAAGATAGTGTTTATCCGGACTGTAGAACTTAGAGGCCCATACCCCAATTGGTTGACTTTAGACTTAGACAAGAAGTTAGTATGGCAAATGTAGAGGCACAACACCGGATAAGTCTTATTTTCTTTGTGAATTTGAATTATTTTGTACCTTTCTTCATCATAACCCAGCGTATTTATATTTTCTGGACTACCTTAACTTATGCTGCTATTTTATAGCCTAGATTTGCACGCTTATTCTTTTATCGAGCTTGTTCATGACATATGTGTTATTGGGGACGCCTACTAATATATTGTCTAAATCAGAATCAGTGTATTACGGTCTGATCAACCTTAATGCACTTAGTTCGCTCTTCACATGACTACTTTACGTGGATTGGAATATAGTTGACTCAGCATGTTAGACGAATATACTTGTCATTTAGACATGTCCGAGCATATCTTATCAGTAACATAACTATACTGATATGAGCATGTGAATAAAAATTTACCAAAATAATATTTTAATCCATAATTACCCTGACAGCTTTCTTTTTGAATTCTTTAATCGCCTTGAACCCCGTACTTGTTTTCTATCACATCCTCCTTGAATTCTTTATTATTGTTTTTCATCTTTCCCTATTTCGGAAAGACGAACGCTCGTGCTTGTTATAAGTTTGATACACGTAGAGTACTAGATATATCCCATAGGCCAATCACATTACTTGGTGACTATCTTTTGTAATTACGGACATATCATTTATGATATATTTAATGTTAAAAATTTTGAGGATTGAATAACACGATTAAATAATTTGAGAAAGTTTTCTTAAGTGTATAACCTTATGTGATAGATTGGTAAATTCTAAGTTGGGTAGAAGTTGCATTATCAACTTGAGATAAAAAAAATTTAGATTGTGATCAAGTAAAATTTGATTGAGAGGTTTAAGTCATTTTAAATATTAAATTTTTTTAGAAGAATGATTAAGACGTTGAGAATTTAATAAATTTTAAAATTTTGATATTGTAGACCAAATATTTATACTTTGAGCACATGGTTTAAATTTTGAATATTGAAGGTTGAATCATCAATTTAAATGTTGAGGATAAATATAGAATCTTAGACTTGAACAATTTGTGAGTTAAATTTAAAATTTTACCATTTGATAATTTGAATTAAAAGTTGAATGTTGATTGTTGGATCATTTATTTAGAATGTCGATAATGGAAATTGGATTAAAAATTGAAGAGTACGAAGTTCTTAAGTTGAGAGTAGGAATAAGATTGACTAGAATTGTTATTATTTAAAATCTAGGAAAGATTATGATAGTTGAAAATCGTGATGTAAAATTTGATATGGGTTATTTAAATCTTGAAGATGTCATATAGATTTAAATTAGATTTGGATGTTGATGATTTGAAAAATCTAGAAAAGATTATGATAGATTAAATTTTGATTTGAACAGTAATTATTTTAGTTTTGAAGTAATCACGATAGATTTGAATAGATTTTATTATTTAAATTTTTTGGAAGAGATTGCGATTGACTTGCCTTACGAATGTGAAAGATTTAACAAATTATTCCTTATTTTTAATTTTGATGACAAAATTTTTGTAAGTTAGGTAGATTGTAAACTCCCTCACCCAAAATAGGTATTTTATGTATATTTTATATTATTATATTTATTATATTTTATTTTAAATATTGAATTTCTTTAGAGCATTTTCTTAGTTAATTTGAAAATAATTTTTTTGATATATTTAATTATACAAATATTTATTTAGAATTATTTTTAGGCTATTTTAGATTTTTGGAAATTTTTGTAGAATTTGTAGGTAATTTAAATATAGGGAACGTAAATTTCTAATACTTTATGATTTACTATGAGACTATACCTGCATATTGTTCCTACCAAATATTTATTTTAGGTTAAAATATTTAATTATATTTTTCTGTAATTTATTTAGAATTTTAAGAAATTTATTTAGATTTTTAAATTATTTAGGATTTATTTGGATATATATAGTCTTAATATTAGATATATGCTAATTTAGTGTTAATAGATATTAATAAGATTATATATAAATTATTTGTATTATATTTAATTATATTTAAAATTATAAATTATTGAGATGAACTCAAACTCTATTTTAAATTAATTTAAATCCTGAGCCTACTAGGAAAGCAACTTCATGCATATCCTATCCTTATTTAAACTGATTCTAATCATATTTAAATTAGCCAATCCTAGTCGTATTCAATTAAGTAGTCTCCACAATTATAAATATCTATTAGAATTATAGAATAAACTCTTCTTTTATATTTTTCTTCCCCAAACTTCTCTCTTTTTCGTCCAAAAATAGTCAAAATTTGTCATAAATTCACCCTCATTTTTTAGTAGTTATGACGACTTAAAAAGACGATATCTGCTAGCTCCGGACTTCAAACGCGCTCCAATGTTTTTTGTTAGAACTATATCAAGGTTAGTTTTCTGATTATATAAAATATTTTAATAATTTATGAATCTATTTGTCTAAAAAATTCTAAAAGTGTCAGATGTCCGAAATCAGACGTATTTTGGTATTTTTGAGATTACGGGAGATTCCGAACTCGGAATTACGAACCGTTTAAAATTTCAAAAAGTTGATATGATGAACTTACATAAAATTATTTTTCCAGAATTTAAAATTGAAGTTTAATCTACTATAAAATTTGTGCAACATAGACGTAAATAGGAAACCACCGAAAACTTTCATCTATTCGCCCTTGTGGCCATAACTCTTTACCGACTTGTGATTTTATAAAATTGTTGATTCTGACGTTCATGTAGCGCTAAAATCTATAGGATTTTATACACAAATCTAGGATTTTAGTAGGTTGACTTTTGATCAACGGATTGTCTCGATTTGCGTGTCACGGATCACAAATCAGTAAAGTTGATTTTCTTGGGACCAAAATTAGGGTTTATTAATAAAATTAGATTATAATAAGATTAAAATACTATTTTAGATTATTTTATTTAGAATTAAAATAGATTAAAATGGAGGAACCTAATCACCCACTTTTGTAACCTAACTTGTTTAATTTATGTGAGGGGTAGATCGGACGACGCCTTGAGTTGGGACTTCATTCTTTTTCAAACTAGGCAAGATACCTTGCTAAATTTCTTATAGTACCTTGCATGCTTATCATATTTTTATATATTCATTATATATGTATTTTCTTTCAGTCATAATTATATACTATATATATGTTGACACACACTTGACACATAGTATCATGGGAGGGGAGGACAATTAATAGGCGTATGGGCTATATCCACTCTGGTAAACCATAGTAACTAGCACAAACTACGGTAGTTGTATCATGCTGGTCACTACCCTCACGGTATATCAATTTCTGGTGTCGCGCTAGTCGCTACCCTCGCGGTATATCAATTTCTGATGTTCCTGACGTGTGTGTGAGTTATGAGATTAGATAGAGTAGCCTACCCATGCCCATACGTTAAAAAGTTGCGCTCATTATGCATTCATATAGATTATCTTGTATAGCGTACTTATATATTTTCTGTCTATTATGCATATTTTACTGTATTCAATTAGCATGCTTCTATGTATCTTGTTACGCCCCTCTGAGGACCTGGTCCCTTTCCAGGTGTAGACGATCATGACTATTCGCAGGAGCACGGATCATGACTTGCTACTTATCTCTCTTTCGAGAATGTCTTCTCTTCGAGCCTCATTGTTCATTAGATGTATTTATTTTTGTTTCTCTCATATTCTAGTTTGGTAGTGGATTTGTCTCCACCCAACTACTTATTCTTATCAAGCATTTTATACTTGATTCAGTTATATAGTTGATTGGTTATTTGATTCTGTGGATGAGATCTAGTTATGTCCTGTGACTTGTGATAATATATATACCACATGTGAGTTAACATTCATATTACAGCTTACGTGTGTATTATGGTATCCATATATTGGAGTTGTCATATACATACGGCTGACATGCTTACATATTTCTAGTCCTATGTATTTTGGGACTGGGGCATGACATATTTTAGTGGTGGCCTATGCAGGTCGAGATCATATTGTCTCGGTTACATTACTGTACCGAGAAAGCATGTGCATAGAATTAGAATATAGGATCTCATCCACTTCTTTAATCACCTCCCTTGATTTTATTTTGCACTCTTATTTGATAGCTTGTATTGCATCTTGTTTGATCCCTTCACAATGTCAATCTTATCTTTTCTTTCGTGCTTGATAGGGGTTAGGAAGGTGACTTATACTAGGTATATACACTCTAATGTTCAATAACACTATTAGTTAAATTCTTGAAAGTTTGGTAGTATGCCTCATGACCTAGTATCACATAGCCCTTTTGACCCATTAATGAAGTATAATTGAATGACACCAACTATAGACTTGCATAAGAAGATAGTATTTATCCAGACTGTAGAACTTAGAGGCCCATACCCCCAATTAGTTGACTTTAGACTTAGACAAGAAATTAGTATGGCAACTGTAGAGGCACAAACCAGACAAGTGTGAATTTGAATTATTTTGTACCTTCCTTCATCATAATCCAGCATACTTATATTTTCTGGACTACCTCGACTTATGCTGCTATTTTATAGCCTAGTTTTGCAAGCTTATTCTTTTATCGAGCTTGTTTATGACATGTGTGTTAATGGGGACGCCTACTAATACATTGTCTAAATCAGAATCAGTGTATTACGATCTGATCAACCTTAATGCACTTGGTTCGCTCTTCACATGACTACTTTACATAGATTGAGATATAGTTGACTCAGCATGTTAGACGAATATACTTGCCCTTTAGACATGTCCAAGCATATCTTATCGGTAACATAATTTTACTGATATGAGCATGTGAATAAAAAATTACCAAAATAAGATTTCAATCCACAACTACCCTAACAACTTTCTTTTTGAATTCTTTAATCGCCTTGAATCCCGTACTTGTATTCTATCACCTCCTGCCATAGACATGATGCAAGACTGGACAATAGCTTAACAAGTACAATCATGACAGGGACAAGAAAGAAACTACGAGAATTTATCTTATCAGTACAAATATTTCAGGTCTGGAGATTCTAGCATGCCTGGAGTGAGCTACGCCGAGTTACTATCCGATTTCTCAGTACATGTCAGGTATTTGGAGTCGGGGATCAGGTTTATTCAGTACAAATCAGATGCCGGGAGTTCTCAGTTTAATTGTGCCATTACATTCCATATTTTTGGTAAGTGTAACATCCAGGTTATAAGTAATTTAGAAATAACATCCATCATATGAATTTAACTAATTAGGCCAAACACAAGGAGTAAATAATCCATAAGAGAATATATAACAAAGGAAAATATTCTACTATAAGTGCATGAGATGAGCTGGCCGCAGGCAAGAAACTGGTCGTATGCAAGAAGCTGGCTGCATGCATGAAGCTGGCTGCATGCATGAAGCTGGCCGCTTGGGTCATAACAAGGTCCACTCCTCGAGACAAGGGTTGAGTGACAGGAAATAAACAGAAGGTCAAAAAAGTGACTGATGTGATTGTCCAATAAAGCGTGTCAGGAAAGTGACCGATGTGACTAGACAATAAAGTGTGTCTGTCACACCCCAGTCCCAAAAATACGTAGGACTAGGACATGTAAGCATGCCAGCCGCATGGATATGGTATCTTCAATATATGGAAACCAAATCCATACGTACGTTGTAATATGAATATAAAATCCGCAAGTGGTATAAATAATATCACAAGTCACAGGGTACAATCTAAATCTCATCCACAGAAAATTAATATAAATGAATAACCAGCATCTATATAGCTAGATCTTAACATAAGTATCTAAGATGATAGTTGGATGGAAATAAATCCACTATCAACTCGAATGTAAGAGCAAATACGAAATAAGTACAACACAACAACACTATATAAGAATACCGGCTAGCAATCACGGGCTCGAAGAGAGGACATCCACGAAACACATATATCCATCCAATCTGCGCTCCTGCAAATACTCAAGAACAGATACACCTGGCAGAGGACCAGATCCTCAGAGGGACGTAACAAGATACAGAAAAGTGAGCCAATTTGAATATAGTAAACATGCATATTATTTGAAAATAAATAAGTACGCTGTACAAGACAATCTATATGAATGCAAATGAGGACAACTTTTCGACGTATGGGCAAGGGTAGGCTACTCGATCTACCTCACAACTCACACACACGTCAGTGGACATCAGAAATCGACATACCGCGGGGGTAATGACCAGCGAGACTCCAGAAATCGATATACCGCGGGGGTAGCGACCAGCGCGACACACGCCCGTAGTGCGAGCTATATACTACGATTTACCAGAGTGGTTAAAAGCCCATACGCCTAATGATTGTCATCTCATGATACTAAGTGTCAAGTGTGTGTCAACATATCTAATATATAGTAATGACTGAAAGAAACTACACATGCAATAAATAAATAGAAATATAATAAATATACAGAAATATACTAAGCATGCAAAATACTGTAAGCAATTTGGCAAGGTATCTTGCCTAGCAAGAAAGCTGCAAAAATATAATGTCCCGATGTCAACACCAAGAGTAGAAGCTGCGGCCTTAGAATGAACGTCCCCGGATGCTGAAATAAATATTACCAACGTTCCCAGAATAAGAAAAATAGCTAGAAAGCACTTCTCTTTTGTCCAATTTGGACACATGGGCAAAACGGTAATTTCGGGTAAAAGTGGGGTCCACGTGTGGCCCACTTTACACCGAAAAAATGTGCCAAGGGTAACAGTCTCTAAATAGGACAAATTATAGATCAAACAACTCTAGATGTCAATACGAACCCAACGGTATGTCCAAATATGGATTCCAATAGGCCGAACACAATTTCGTCCAAAAAGTCAACTATGGGGCCCGCCAATTGGTGACTCGGTCAACGGTCTCAGAATTGCGTAAAAATTAGGTCAAAGGACCAGCGCGTTACCATGAGTCCAGTGGCGCAAGTTTCGTCATGATCTGAGATCGTTACAAAGGTTAAAGACCAGAATATAAGATTATGTATAAAATAAAGATGAAAGTTAAATTGTAATTAATGGATTATTGGAGGGTTAAAGTGAATAATTACTTCAAATGTAAGCCATTCCATTTCTTCCTGTACATGCACACATATCACCAACCAAGGTGCTGTGCTATCTAACAAACGTGGGTGGCATGTAGATGGAGATGGAGGAAGTTAAAATTGTACCCTTTTTTTATTCTCAGACTCTTGCTTGTTGGGAACACCATAGAAAATATTGGGATGAGACCGCCTCCTTTTGCTCCCTCCATTTGCTCACGTTAGTGATTCTAATCTTAACATCGTCCAGCTCATTCGGAGGGGAGAAAATATGAAAGTGACGAGGGAGGAGGGCCCGTTTCATGAGAAAAGCAAGAGAGGCTTGTGCGGCGCTATGTTAGGGTTTTCTTTTCTGCTGCTACATATATATATAGGACTTTATATAACACTGTAGTTGATAGGGTTTGGGTGGATCCGGGTCTGATTTGCTCTGAGGCCTAAGGCTAACTAAAATTAATGGGAAAAGCAAAAGATGTTCAAAGCATTTAATAATATACATAAATGAATTATAAGACCTTAGTATAACAATAAGTACACCCATGGATACATGAGCTGTAGTTTTATTATTCTCTTTTCTTTTATAATTTTCTTTAATATATATATATATATATATATATATATATACACGCATAGGAAAAATCTAGAATTGTACTAATACATACCATTAGGCTAGCAACTGCTCAAGGGGTCTCCTACATGAAATAAATTCAAAAAAATTCCTAATACTCCATAAATCCCTTAAATGCACATATATATATAAATACTTAGAAAATTCTAAAAAATATATTTGTGCACACCATTAAGCTAGCAACTGTCCAAAGGATCTCCTACATGAAATAAATTCAGAAAAATTCCTAATGGTCCCATAAATTCCCTAAGTGCACCAACACCTAAAATAAAAATTAATAAAAAATCTATTTCTCCTAATTAGCCACTAATTACTACAATTCAATTAATAAATAATAATAATAAAAAGATTTATATGGTTTTTTTTTTGGATTAGGGGTTTTACAGTGTCAAGGAAGTAAAAGACAAAATCAGTAGAAACCATTTTAAGGCGATGCTGAGTCATGCATTGGAGGAAAAGAGGAATTCATAGCTTGGTACCGCATGGACAACTCGATCACATGCTTCTCTGGGCTGCATGGAATCATGAACTTAGAGAAATATTTTTTGTTCAAATTTTATGCGTTTGGCCAAGGGACGCATGTGCAGATTCAGTCATGTGTCCAACAAGATTTCCATATGCTGACTTTGGAGAGAGGAGTATAGGACACATACCAAGTAGGCCGCATAGAAATTCTTCGTCCCAGAACATCAAGTTTCAGCTATGGAAAAGCTCCAAGTCTGAAATCTAGTTTCTCCATAAAATTCTCGTTTCTAGCCCAAATTCAGGAAAATAAAGTTCTAAACCACTGATATCAGATGCTCTCACACATAGAATGACTAGTTTTGGAAAATAATAAGTTTTAAGAGATCAAAACCCTATTAACTTAACAATGTAGATCTAGTCCAACCAAGCTTTCAAAATCAAAAATACCAAGAAGTAAACATGTAGAGGAGTTTATAAAGCACAATAAAGACTAATAAAATGCAAGAGATCCACAATAATATAAAAATA
This sequence comes from Iris macrosiphon, assembly GCA_036927795.1. Lineage (NCBI taxonomy): Eukaryota > Viridiplantae > Streptophyta > Magnoliopsida > Asparagales > Iridaceae > Iris > Iris macrosiphon. The sequence goes on from JAYESA010000018.1 coordinate 45,764,270, forward strand.
TAAGTTCTTTCTCACTGGCAAGATGTACTTGCCTAAAACCACTACTAACCACTACCACTACTACCAAAGGAAAGGGGACCGGCCTGGACTATTCTCTGCTAGGGAGGAGGGGCAAGAAAAGAAAAAGAAAATAAAAGGAGGGCAAAAGTGAAACAATGGGGAAGAGAGAGAAAGAGAGGGGTTATATATCAAGAGTGGTTAACATTATTCACAAATCTAGAAATTATATGAGAGCAGCTAAAGAAATCCAAAAAATATACGGAAAGCAATATACAACAATAGCACGATATACAAGATATGAATATGAAAAATATGAGATAGTGAGACGAGTCTCACATCTCACACCTCCTTAGAAAAATTTTATCCTCGAAATTTTAATAAGGCATAGGATCTAGCAATAAGACTACAGGAATCAGGCAATAAAACAAGCATCATGGTACAGATGTCAATCACAAGTTATGAACTATCTAGACCAAGGCAAACATGCATGAGAAAAGATCAGGGTACGGAATATACGAACAAGTATACCTCACGAGTCAAACAGATACGGGTATCGAGCTTGGATATTATCCTCACGCTTCCAAGTTGACTCGTCCGGTGAGTGATGCCCCCAAGCAACTCGGACTAAACGAATGGTCCGGTTCTTGAGAATTTTCTCTTTCCAGTCCAAAATGGATCTATCTTTCCTCATACGAAAGGTCGGTACCAACAATCAATTTTGAATGATCTAGGACATGGCTTGTATCTGGTATATACTGTCATAGCTGGGATACTTGGCAAATATTATGTATCTTACGAAGCGACGGCGGAAGAGCAAGCCGATAGGAAATATTTTCTACTCGCTCGAGAATATCGAAAGGACCTATGTACCACGGACAAACCTTTTCCCGTACAATAAATCTGATAACTCCGCGGGTAGGCAAAATCTGAAAGAATACATAGTTGCCGACAGAAAACTCAAGAGGTCGCCGATGCGAATCGGCCCAATAACACTGGAAATCTTGTGCTACTTGAAGATTCTTCCGGACTTGCTTGACCACTTCAACTGTCTGGGCTATCATTTCGGGACCAAGCAATTATCTTTCGCCAATATCATCCCAAGCTACAGGGGATCTGTACTTCCTGTCATATAGTGCCTCGAAGGGTGCCATTTGGATACTGGCATGGAAACTGTTATTGTAGGAGAACTCTACTAGGTGTAAGTGATCCTTCCATGAACCACTAAAGTTAAGAATACATGAATGAAGCATATCTTCTAGAGTCTGAATGGTTCACTCTGACTAACCATCTATCTGGGGGTGATATGCTGTATTGAACTTCAGGCAGATACCTAAGCTCTGTTGAAGACTCTGCGAAAAGTGAGAAGTAAATCTTGAATCTCAATCCGAAATAATGCTGACTAGTACTCCATATAGTCTAACAATCTATCTGATGTATATCTCGACTAACTGTTCTGTGGACTGGCCAATCCTGAAAGTAAGAAAGTGTGCAACTTCTGTGAGTCGGTCCACTATTACCTAAATAGCATCCCTGTCAGCTGGGATCGAGGTAGACCCTTCACAAAATCTATGGTAATATGCTCCCACTTTTACTCTAAAATTGGTAAAGGTTGAAGAAATCCTACTGGTCTATGATGCTCAGCTTTAACTTGTTGACATATCAAATATCGAGAAATAAACTACGCTATCTCGCACTTTATTCCATTCTACCAGAAATGCTGACGAATGTCTCTATACATCTTGGCTCCTCCGGGATGCTCTGAATATTGCGAACTATGGGCCTCCGACATAATCTCACGACGAAGGTCTTCATTAGGTACACAAATAGGATTCCCAAAACGGAGAGTTTCGTCACTGGGAATGCTAAGTTCTGGTCTACATCCTGCCTCAAACTCTGCTCTGAGTCACTGAAACTTGGCATTTGCTGACTATGCTACCTTGATTATTTTTACTATACTAGGCTAAACTTGTAGACATGTCATCAATAATGCGTTACCAGGCAATACTACTTCTACGTCCATCTCTTGAAGATCTTCTAAAATCTCTTGTTGTGCTGTGAGAAAATAAGCTCCTGCTCTCCGGCTCAAAGCATCCGCTACCACATTGGCATTCCTTGGATGATACTGAAGGTCAAGATCATAGTTTGTCATCAACTTCAACCATCTTCTTTGCCTCATGTTGAGATCCTTCTGGGTAAAGACATACTTCAAACCCTTGTGATCAGTATAAATCTCTACTTGATCTCCATATAGGTAATGTCTTCAAAGTTTGAGTACGAAAACAACTACTGCTAACTTTAAGTCGTACGTCGGATAATTTCTTTCATGATCCCGAAGCTGTCGGGATGCATAAGCTATAACCTTGCCATGCTGAATTAGAACGCACCCCAGTCCCTTGCCGGACACATCACAATAAACTGTGAATCCACTTATCCCATCCGAAAGTGTCAAAATAGGTAATGTGATCAATTTTTTCTTAAGCTTCTCGAAAGAGGGATGAAATACATCTGTCCAATCAAAGTGCATATCCTTCCGTGTTAGCTGCGTCAAGGGTGCAGAAATGCTAGCAAAGTTCACCATAAATCGTTAGTAATATCCTGCTAATCCCAAAAAACTGTGAACTTCTGCAACTGTTCTAGGTACTGGCCATGTCTCAGCGACTTCTATCTTCTTGGGATCTACCTCCACTCCACCTCTGGCAACGATGTGGCCCAAGTAGATATTCGATCAAGCCAGGACTCGTATTTGCTGAACTTTGCATATAACTTATGTTCTTTGAGAATTTGAAGAACTAATGTTACTCGTGTTCTACTTTACTTTAACTGTATACCAAGATATTGTCGATAAATACTATCATGAACTTGTCTAAGTAGGGCATGAATATATGATTTAGGAGATCCATAAATATTATTGGCGCATTGGTCGCTAGAAAATGCATCACTAGAAACTTCCAATGGCCATATCTTGATCTGAACGCCATCTTGGGTATATCTTGCTCTCTGACTCTAACCTAATAATATCCAGATCGTAAACCAATCTTTGAAAACATGGTCCCTACACTAAGCTGGTCAAACAAGTCATCTATCTGAGGCAATTGATACTTATTCTTGATGGTTATCATATTTATGGTATGATAATCAACACATAATCGTGACGTACCATCCTTCTTCTTCACAAGTAGCATCGGAGCTCCCCAAGATGATCCACTAGCACAGATGAATCCTTTGGTTCTCAATTCTTCAATCATTCGGTACAAGACTTCTAACTCTGAAGGTGCCATCCTGCAGACTCTCTCTGATATTGGGGATGTCCCGAGAAGTAGATCGATGGTAAACTCAATTTCTCTTTTTGGTGGCATGCCTGGAAGTTCTTTTGGAAATAAATCTAGGAATTCACTAACAACTCTGAGGAATCGTACTTCTTCTGCTACTGCCATTCTCAAGGTTGCTGGTGATGACTCTGTCTCGCCTCTAGAAAATAAGAATTCTTCTTTTTGTGAAATATGAAAGATAACCTTGCCAGCATGGCAATCTATCGTCGCGTATCGAGCACTTAACCAATCCATGCCTAAGATGTCACTACTACATTTTATAGGAATGGGTATTTTAGTAATTTTATATTTAATTAAATATTATGCATGGTAAATAATTATTTATTGTATTATTTAATTATTGTTAGATATTATTTATTTATTTTGGACTTGTGTTAGTGGACCCAACTAGTTTAGTTTAGACTAATGGACCAACATAAATTAATTGTTAGAAATTAGCCCATTTGGAAGGCCCATTGTTAAGGAGATGGATTACATTAATTAAACCATTAGACTAGAAGCTTTCTTCCTTAATTTTTACTTCATGAGAGGCCCCAAGGGATATATTAGACAATTCATAGTAGCTTGAGGAAGGGAAAAGGGGGCCGGCCTATATAAAGAGGGAGAATAAATTTCTCTCTCCTCCTTTCATTTGAAAATTAGATCTAGAAATTCTCTCAACCAAATTCCTTCATTCCCATTTCATTTACCTACCAAATTTTATCCTAATTCCTTTCTAAATCATCATAAGAGGCTAGTGGAGCAAGGATCTAGAAGGAGAAAGTAAGGATCCACAAAGAGGAGCAAGGATCTACAAGTTGGAGGCCAATTTTATCATATTTGGAGGTTGTATTAGGAATCTATCTTTCAATAGGTACAAATTAGTTTTTTTCTTAAATTAGGTTCTAAATCTGAGATTTAACCATGAAAAATCAACCCATATGCATAGGCTACCCATAGGATTTGGTTTTGTGTTCATAGGAGACCTATTGAGAAAGTTATGGTACTTTTTGTGTCAATTTTGAGAGAATTCTGAGATTGACATTTGTTGTGTGTGTTAATTGGTCTTATAGATCAATTTGACATGTGCTTGTGTGTTTGGGGCTAGTGTCGTATCCACAATTGAGTACGTGTTGGTCGTATCCCATTAATTTGGTGATACGTGTTGATTTGGGGATTTTTCCTCCGACACGAAACTTTGTACATGTCATATTTTGACACGGACACGTTGTATTGGACTCTTCGTATTGTTCATAAATAATATATATGACTTGTTCGTGTCCTTCGGGGTACGGTTGGATGTGTGGTGGACTCGTGTCGCAATCGTGTCCTAGATCTAGTGGGATACGGGGTGATACGTCCCATGTGTGTGCAATTTAATTATAGATCTATGATCTTGTGTTCCTATTTCATGGAGAATATATATATATATATATATATATATATATATATATATATATATATATATATATATATATATATATATATATATATTTATGTAATATTGTGTCTTAGATCTATGTATCTATGTATATACTATAGGTGTATATATTGTATGTAACTATTCTTTTACATGTATATATATATATATATATATATATATATATATATATATATATATATATATATATATATATATATATATATATATATATATGTATATGTTAGGTATAATTATATGTGTTATGATTATATTTATATAATGTGTGTTATATATGAGGAATGATTAAATGTACACACACACACACACACACACACACACACACACACACACACACATATATATATATATATATATATATATATATATATATATATATATATATATATATATATATATATATATATATGTATCACTATACATATATTTTAGCTTGTATATATATATATATATATATATATATATATATATATATATATATATATATATATATATATATATATATATATATATGTCACGCCCCAGTCCCAAAATACCGAGGGACCGGACGCGTGGCAATGGCCAGCAGCACACACCGATGGACAAACCCAATTTAATGGATCCATCGGGGCATGCTTAAGCTGTAATATAAGAATAAGTAGGTCCAATGATACAAACCACAGTCTATACTAATCTCATCCAAAACAGATAATCATAGATCAAATGCCAGAATAAATACAAAGGAAATAACTAACAATCTCAATAACAGTGTCTCGGAGAACAATCCGAGAACAAGTCTGATACAACAATGCAATAGACTGAAAATAAAGAAACTGGAAATAGAAATAAATGAGTATCACCAGACAATACTCAGAAGAAGTCCTCTAGTGTGATCTCGTCCTCGAAGGTCGGTACAGCTCCTGTATCAGCTCCTGAATCTGCTCCTGCTGCGGTCCCGTATACCTCGGGATAGATCTCGTCTGTAAATCCTGGGGACATAATCCGGATCCAGGTCCTCATGGGACATAGCAAGGTACAAGAAAGCTCATGCCAAAATAAATGCAGTGCAACAAATAATAAAATAAATATGATAAGTATGTAATCATCTGTGTGAAATGCAAAAGAGAGAACATCAAAAGTACTCAGGTTGAAACAACTACAAGCTCTGTGTAGGGGAGCCGGTAGCAGTGATATCATGAGGTGGTCTAGCTCAGCGGGAGACTGAGTAGCCGGCATAATATAGTCAACCTGTAGCCTGCGGGTATCTCCGGCAATAGATGGAACAATAAGGGAATACTAAAATAACCAGCTAAGTGATATGCAAGATGAGAGCAGCACTAGAACTCAGGCTGAAGCATAGTACAAGCTCTGTGTAGGGGAGCCGGTAGCAGCAGTAATAATGAGTAATGGGCCAAGCTCGGGCTTCAGAGTCTTGTGCCTCACGATAATAGGGGTGTATATATATATGATCAGCCTGTAGTCTGTGTGTCTCTCCCCACCCAATATAATCACACGTCTCATGTCCATGATGCCTCATGTCCATGTTACGCATGATCGTATCTAATGCAGAAGTCATAGAGTATCTAGGAATATAATGTCAATGCCATAAAGTCTGTATCCTATACAGAATCACCATGAATATCTCAGGAAGATCCTGTCTCATGAATAGTGTCAAGTGTCCTGGGTTATAGTGTACTTGGTAAGACAAGTACGAGAATGTAAAGGGGTCACAAATGTCCATCTCTAGGTGACAATACACAATACCGCGTACGGTGTTGGCACCCGACTGATAATCGGACGCTAAGTACGTCACACGGTCCTAGGTCAAACATGCACAGCAATATAATGAATCAAGGAAATGCAACAAGAATTGTAAAGTTGGCAAGGTATACTTGCCCACTGATGCATAACTAAGTCAAGGAAATAAGTAGCAAAGACTGCAGGATTTGGCAAGGTACACTTGCCTGGGGTCCTGGCTCCAACTGTAGCTCTGGTCTCAGTGTGATCTGTAGGTAATACTCCGGTTGCTGAAATAAACATCACCATTAGATTCAGAAAATACCAAATAGCTAAAAACGCCTGTCCTTGAGTCTAATTTGGACACAAGGGCAAAAATGACATTTCTGGGCCAAAGCGGGGTCCACATGTGGGCCGCTTTGCACCAAAAAGCGCGTCAGGGTCAAAGGTCTCCAAATTTGCCAAACTTAGTGTCAACAGGTCAGGAACGATGATACGAACCCAACGGAACTTCCAGAATTGGATTCCGATGAGCCGATCACAAAATCGCCCGTCAAGTGGAGCCTGTGGGGCCCACGATACACGATTTTGTCAACGTTCTCAGAATCAAACCAAACTTGGGGCACTGGACCAGCGTATTGCTACGAGTCCGATGGCACAAGTTTCGTCTCGATCCGACGTGTGTACACAAAGTTACAGCGTATTCCAGAAAGGACGGATACGGGGTGTCGTCGGCGGATACGCGTTGATTCCGGGGTGCACGCACCTCCGAATCGACTTCTGCGAAATCTCACACGACCGTATCAACGTCGCGCACGGTTCGGTAAAGACCGCACGCGACCAAGTCGTCCCGATTGGCGGGGCGGACTCTGTTCCGGGGTAAAACAGGGCATTATTTTTCCTGTTTTTGGATCGCGGCTCGCGATCACCACAGGACGCGATGCACCGAGCGGGTTGCACGGGCACCGAGAGGGTCATACAGGCTTCGTAACGCAATTGACGGATTCAAAAATGGATAACCGAGGAGGGAGAAACGAGTATCTGAACAGGGCTCCGTGAAGACTGATTTCCGGTGTCCGAGTCGTATCCGAGTCCTGCTTCTTGTCCCGCTGTACTGTTTTGTGTCCGCTGCGTTCTAGGGTTTAGGGTTTGGGCACGTTGCCGGAGCTCGTCGGAGGGTGGCACGGCTGGGCGGAGCTTAGGGAGAGGCGAGCAGAGGAGACGATCGGGAGGAGTCGAGCTGCTGGGCGGAGGAGTCTCGTCGAGCGACGGGGAGCCGAGGGAGGAGGAGATCTGGTTCGTCGAGGTGCTGTTGAGGGGGTGGTCGATCGGGGCTACTTGCTGCTGCGGCGGGGTCGACTCGCCGGGGGAGGGTCGGGGCGAGAGGAGGAGGAGGAGGAGGCTCTGCGGTGGGGACGTGGCAGAGATGGCTGCGAGTTGAGGGGACGACGCCGGGCTCGAGGAGGAGTCGCTCGTGGGGGTGCTGACTGTGCCGGGGTGTCCGCAGGGCGGCGGCGTCGACGGGGAGTTGGGCTGGGCGACGTCGCTCGGGGCGACAGCGGGCGGAGGGATGTGAGGAGGTTGACCGGAGGGCGGCGCTCGTGGGCGGCTGCGGGAGCTGGGCAGGGGACAGTGTCCGAGGGGAAGGAGGAAAGCGGTGGTCGGCGGCGCTGGCGAGGGTGGGGCACGGCGGGGAGAGGGGGAGACGTCGCCGGACGGAGAGGCGCCGAAAAGGGGTCGGCAGAGGGTGGCGTAGGGTTAGGGTTAGGGATTTGAAATTAGGTAATTAGGGATTTGGTAATTAGGGTTTCTTTTGTTTTTCTTTTTCTTTGTTTGTGGAAAAAATTAGGGGAACCTGTATTTATACATGCAGAAATTGGAATAGGATTAGACCTAGGATTCGGGCTGGGTCAACGGGTCAACGCTCCTCGGGCTGGGCTTCGGCTCTCATGGGGATTTCGGGCGTTGGCACGGATTTAAATTCGGTTAAATTCTAAATTGGTTTCTAGGGCTTTAAACGGGTTTCCGGAGTCCAATAAATCCGCAGAAAATTACCCTATGTTCGGTTTTCCATTTTACACCATAAAATATTATTTCCATAATATTTTAGTAGGAATTAACCGCAATTAAAAATCCTTGAATCAACAAAGGCCTAGGTCACGATTCCCGAAAATTCAGATAAATACTTGGGGAAAAATCCAAATTTAAAATTCTAAAAATCAGGGGGCTTACAATCTACCCAACTTATAAAAATTTCGTCCTCGAAATTAAAATAGAGTAGGGTTCAAAGAATTCCTCTCAAGTAACCATTGCGGTCTCTACCCAACTTAGATTTTACCCATCTATCATCTAAGGCTATATATCTAAGAAAGCTATGCCCCAACTTATTGAATCATGTTATTGAATCCCCAAGTATTTAACACCAAACATACCACCTATGGTATTCCCTTAATCATATATAAAAGGGTCGTCACAATGCGACTGGCTTGTGGGGTATATCTAGTACTGTCTATATATCAACTTATACTAGGCACGAGGTTTCGTCTTTCCGAAGTAAGGGAAGACGAAGATCAATAATAAAGAGTTCAAGGGCGAGGTAATAGAATAGAAGTATCAGGATCAAGGCGTTTAACAAATTCAAATGGGATTTGTCAAGACAATTGTGGATTGAAATCCTATTATGGTAATCCTTTGTTTGCATGCTCGTATTAGTACAGTTATGTAATTGATACGATATGCTCAGATATATCTAGAGGGCAAGTATACTAGTCAACTATATATCTCAATCCACGTGAAGTAGTCGTGCGAAGAGCGAACCAAAATGTACTAAGGTTGATCAGACCGTAATACACTGATTCTGAATAGACAATTGTATTAGTGTGTCGACCCACTAATACGGATGTCATGAACAAGCTCGATAAAAGGATAAGCTTGCAAAACTAGGCTATATTAGCAGCATAAGTCAAGGTGGTACAACAAATATAAGTATGCTAGATGATGATGAAAGGGGGTACACTTAATTCAAGTTCTCGAAACAACACAAAATAAGCACAATAACAAAAGGCTCTATAATCTCTACAGTTATCAATTATAAAAACATTCTAGGTTATAAATTATTAGCAAGTTCAAAATTACATAGGTTAGGGCTGGGGTCACGAACCAATAGGCACGAGGTAAAACAAATCGATAAACAGATAACTACGACAAATTATGCGCATTAGCTACTCCATGGGTCTGCGCGTCTTCCAAAGTCATCGCTGGAGCTTGTTCACGTTCTTGCAGTTGATTCCTCTGCTGCTGTTGAGCCTGCTGGAAGAGTGTTGCTTGTGGTGCCAGGGGTGGCCTCGGCTGATTCCCTCCTGGGACTGGTGGTCTGACTCCTTCAACTCTCGTTTGCGGTGCTTCCAATGCTGGAGAGGCTGGCGTTGGTGCTGGTGGCATTAGCGCTTTTTCTCGACATTCGGGGCATTCCTTCAGTGAATGCTGACTGGATCCGCAAGCTAAACATACTTTCCTTTTTCGTCTGCACTCGTCCTCAGTATGGCCTCGCTTGCGACAATATGGACAGACAGGTATTGTCTGTGGAGTTGCTTCTGGTGGCTGGTGTACTTGAGGTCTTTGTGTAGCTTCTTCTTGTGGTGCTCCGGCTGGTGCTGATGTGGCTGGTTGTTGAATCAACAATGCTTTCTCTCGATGCTGAAGACAATCCTTGGCTAAGTGTTGACTGTTTCCGCAAATCAAGCATAATCCTAACTTGCGTCTGCATTCTTTTTGAATATGGCCTATCTTGCCACAGTAGTGACAAGTTGGAAGAACTAAGGCTCTTGGTGCTGCTCTCGGTGGTGGATTCATCTGTGGTCGCTTTGCAGCTCTTTCCTGTTGTGCTTGGTCCGGTGCTGATGCATACGGCCGCTTCTGGCTGAACTCTATCCTTGTGTTGCACTCCATGGGTCGTGCTGTAGCAAGAACATTCTCGTCTAAGGTAGTTGTAGTGTGGCTGATTAATCTCCGTAGCTCCGAGCTAAATCTGTCGATGAACTTCTCCGCTTGGATTTGCTGGGCTTCTTCCTGAACCTTCTGTTGGGCTTGCATCATCGCATAGAACATGCGAAACATCTGTTGTTCGTCCATAGCCTGCCCTTGTGGAATGGTAGGCGTCGGTGGAGCCAACTGCGCCGATGGTGGAACGTCATCTTCCGGGATTCTCGAGGCATGCTGACTTGCTTGCTGTGATGATGGACCTTCACTAACTGGTGTCACTTCATCTCCGTTGGTTACCACATCATCTCGTGGTGATCTGGCAGGAGTCTCGTTGTTTGTTCGTGAATCCATAACTCTGCAACCAAAATAAACAATAAGAGGCGCACAAGAATCGGCAGGATGCGAGTCAAGAATTTAAATTCGAATCTGATATAGATATCAAGAACGTTTCAAGCAAGTGGATGAGATCCTAGAAACTTATCCTATTCTTATTGCAGGCTTGCTCGGTCCCTAAGTTGAAACCGAACAATTTAGTCGTAGACCTGCATGGGCCACCACAAAAACCATGTCACGCCCCAGTCCCAAAATACCGAGGGACCGGACGCGTGGCAATGGCCAGCAGCACACACCGATGGACAAACCCAATTTAATGGATCCATCGGGGCATGCTTAAGCTGTAATATAAGAATAAGTAGGTCCAATGATACAAACCACAGTCTATACTAATCTCATCCAAAACAGATAATCATAGATCAAATGCCAGAATAAATACAAAGGAAATAACTAACAATCTCAATAATAGTGTCTCGGAGAACAATCCGAGAACAAGTCTGATACAACAATGCAATAGACTAAAAATAAAGAAACTGGAAATAGAAATAAATGAGTATCACCAGACAATACTCAGAAGAAGTCCTCTAGTGTGATCTCGTCCTCGAAGGTCGGTACAGCTCCTGTATCAGCTCCTGAATCTGCTCCTGCTGCGGTCCCGTATACCTCGGGATAGATCTCGTCTGTAAATCCTGGGGACATAATCCGGATCCAGGTCCTCAGGGGACATAGCAAGGTACAAGAAAGCTCATGCCAAAATAAATGCAGTGCAACAAATAATAAAATAAATATGATAAGTATGTAATCATCTGTGTGAAATGCAAAAGAGAGAACATCAAAAGTACTCAGGTTGAAACAACTACAAGCTCTGTGTAGGGGAGCCGGTAGCAGTGATATCATGAGGTGGTCTAGCTCAGCGGGAGACTGAGTAGCCGGCATAATATAGTCAACCTGTAGCCTGCGGGTATCTCCAGCAATAGATGGAACAATAAGGGAATACTAAAATAACCAGCTAAGTGATATGCAAGATGAGAGCAGCACTAGAACTCAGGCTGAAGCATACTACAAGCTCTGTGTAGGGGAGCCGGTAGCAGCAGTAATAATGAGTAATGGGCCAAGCTCGGGCTTCAGAGTCTTGTGCCTCACGATAATAGGGGTGTATATATATATGATCAGCCTGTAGTCTGTGTGTCTCTCCCCACCTAATGTAATCACACGTCTCATGTCCATGATGCCTCATGTCCATGTTACGCATGATCGTATCTAATGCAGAAGTCATAGAGTATCTAGGAATATAATGTCAATGCCATAAAGTCTGTATCCTATACAGAATCACCATGAATATCTCAGGAAGATCATGTCTCATGAATAGTGTCAAGTGTCCTGGGTTATAGTGTACTTGGTAAGACAAGTACGAGAATGTAAAGGGGTCACGAATGTCCATCTCTAGGTGACAATACACAACACCGCGTACGGTGTTGGCACCCGACTGATAATCGGACGCTAAGTACGTCACACGGTCCTAGGTCAAACATGCACAGCAATATAATGAATCAAGGAAATGCAACAAGAATTATAAAGTTGGCAAGGTATACTTGCCCACTGATGCATAACTAAGTCAAGGAAATAAGTAGCAAAGACTGCAGGATTTGGCAAGGTACACTTGCCTGGGGTCCTGGCTCCAACTGTAGCTCTGGTCTCAGTGTGATCTGTAGGTAATACTCCGGTTGCTGAAATAAACATCACCATTAGATTCAGAAAATACCAAATAGCTAAAAACGCCTGTCCTTGAGTCCAATTTGGACACAAGGGCAAAAATGACATTTTTGGGCCAAAGCGGGGTCCACATGTGGGCCGCTTTGCACCGAAAAGCGCGTCAGGGTCAAAGGTCTCCAAATTCGCCAAACTTAGTGTCAACAGGTCAGGAACGATGATACGAACCCAACGGAACTTCCAGAATTAGATTCCGATGAGCCGATCACAAAATCGCCCGTCAAGTGGAGCCTGTGGGGCCTACGATACACGATTTTGTCAACGTTCTCAGAATCGAACCAAACTTGGGGCACAAGACCAGCGTATTGCTACGAGTCCGATGGCGCAAGTTTCGTCTCGATCCGACGTGTGTACACAAAGTTACAGCGTGTTCCAGAAAGGACAGATACGGGGTGTCGTCGGCGGATACGCGTTGATTCCGGGGTGCACGCACCTCCGAATCGACTTCTGCGAAATCTCACACGACCGTATCAACGTCGTGCACGGTTCGGTAAAGATCGCGCGCGACCAAGTCGTCCCAATTGGCGGGGCGAACTCAGTTCCGGGGTGAAACAGGGCATTATTTTTCCTGTTTTTGGATCGCGGCTCGCGATCACCACAGGACGCGATGCACCGAGCGGGTTGCACGGGCACCGAGAGGGTCATACAGGCTTCGTAACGCAATTGACGGATTCAAAAATGGATAACCGAGGAGGGAGAAACGAGTACCTGAACAGGGCTCCGTGAAGACTAATTTCCGGTGTCCGAGTCGTATCCGAGTCCTGCTTCTTGTCCCGCTGTACTGTTTTGTGTCCGCTGCGTTCTAGGGTTTAGGGTTTGGGCACGTTGCCGGAGCTCGTCGGAGGGTGGCACGGCTGGGCGGAGCTCAGGGAGAGGCGAGCAGAGGAGACGATCGGGAGGAGTCGAGCTGCTGGGCGGAGGAGTCTCGTCGAGCGGCGGGGAGCCGAGGGAGGAGGAGATCTGGTTCGTCGAGGTGCTGTTGAGGGGGTGGTCGATCGGGGCCACTTGCTGCTGCGGCGGGGTCGACTCGCCGGGGGAGGGTCGGGGCGAGAGGAGGAGGAGGAGGAGGCTCTGCGGTGGGGACGTGGCGGAGATGGCTGTGAGTTGAGGGGACGACGCCGGGCTCGAGGCGGAGTCGCTCGTGGGGGTGCTGACTGTGCCGGGGTGTCCGCAGGGCGGCGGCGTCGGCGGGGAGTTGGGCTGGGCGACGTCGCTCGGGGCGACAGCGGGCGGAGGGATGTGAGGAGGTTGACCGGAGGGCGGCGCTCGTGGGCGGCTGCGGGAGCTGGGCAGGGGACAGTGTCCGAGGGGAAGGAGGAAAGCGGTGGTCGGCGACGCTGGCGAGGGTGAGGCACGACGGGGAGAGGGGGAGACGTCGCCGGACGGAGAGGCGCCGGAAAGGGGTCGGCGGAGGGTGGCGTAGGGTTAGGGTTAGGGATTTGAAATTAGGTAATTAGGGATTTGGTAATTAGGGTTTCTTTTGTTTTTTTTTTTCTTTGTTTATGGAAAAAATTAGGGGAACCTGTATTTATACATGCAGAAATTGGAATAGGGTTAGACCTAGGATTCGGGCTGGGTCAACGGGTCAACGCTCCTCGGGCTGGGCTTCGGCTCTCATGGGGATTTCGGGCGTTGGCACGGATTTAAATTCGGTTAAATTCTAAATTGGTTTCTAGGGCTTTAAACGGGTTTCCGGAGTCTAATAAATCCGCAGAAAATTACCCTATGTCCGGTTTTCCATTTTACACCATAAAATATTATTTCCATAATATTTTAGTAGGAATTAACCGTAATTAAAAATCCTTGAATCAACAAAGGCCTAGGTCACGTTTCCCAAAAATTCAGATAAATACTTGGGAAAAAATCCAAATTTAAAATTCTGAAAATCAGGGGGCTTACAATATATATATAGTTATAGTTATAGTTATAGTTATATACCTACTTATATGATATATGCATTCATTTTGTGTATGATTATATATACGTATACTTCTATGGGTTGTTATTTATATTTATTACTATACATATGTATGTTATTGTCATATGTATTTAATATGTACATGTATATATGTGGAGGTGTATGTATGTTATAAATATGTTATATAGTCATAGTGTTATATATTATAGTTATGTATATAGTAGTATCTGTTTATATATTTTATATATATATATATATATATATATATATATATATATATATATATATATATATATATATATATATATATATATATGGTGTTATATTTATATAAGTTTTGAGCATAAGCGACAACAGCTATTGTGACAATTCAGCGTCACAAATAGCACACAGCAGCAGCCAAGGCAGTAGCAGCAGCAGTAGAGAATAGCGATAGCAGCCCAGCAGCAATAGCAACAGAAGCATCAGTGGCGACAACAGCAGCTCAGAAATGGCGAAAACAGCAGGAAAGTGTTGCTATAATGACAACAGCCCAACAGTAGTATCAGTAGTGTATCCGGGGTTATAGCAACAGCCGCCAGGGGTTGTAGTGACACATATGCGTTATTTAGCTATTATATATATATATATATATATATATATATGTGTGTGTGTGTGTGTGTGTGTGATATAATATATAGTATGTATGTTCCTAATTGCTAATTGTGTGGTAATATACTACATGTATAATATTTCGTTGTTAGCATATAATCGGTTATGGGTAGTTAGTATAATAAGGTATTGGCTATTACCTTGAATTACGTAGGTAAGTACCAAGGTAATTGGGTATACCCAAGGTATTGGGTTTGGGTATCTAGATTGAGGTTAGTGTTGTGCTACCAAGTTGGTTCAAAACCAAGGTAGCTATTTGATGTTTGTCTTTAAGATTTTATTTAATAATATTGTTTTGGCTTTTGTATGTGATATTTTACCTATGGATTTACATATCTGGAGATACGGTATCCTAATATTTAAGATATAGTTTTATAACCTAGACTTTAGTATTTGAACCCAATATCTTTGTCTCAGACTTGTGCAACCTAGAAATAGGTAGTTGACCATAGTTTGACTATAGTTGACCATAGTTGACCTTAGTTTGACTTTTGATTAGAATTGACTTTGACCTAGAAGTTGTCTAGTTTAACTTTTTTTTTTCGAAATCATGTATTAATGTTGTATTCCATATCTAGGTCTCCAAGGCACTGTATCAGACATATATGAGACTATTCTTTGGAATTCAGACGAGTACATTCTCTGATAGTTTCTCGTTTATGATATCCTCTATATTTATTGTATCTAGTGTAGATATCCATATTTCTTGACACAATGGTTATATAGATTGGTATATCTAGATCTCTTCATGAGATATTATTCCTGGTTATATGGTGTATCTTGCGCAAACCTTTTTTCATTGATTATCTTGTGCATGTACAGACACTGATTCTCGGGGAGACTTACTACCTTCCTAAAGAATCTCGTGCCATAGCGTACCATGGTTGGATCTATTATACCAGTCGGGGTGGAAAGTATGTAGTGTAGATATGTGATCATACCCATCTTGTATCTTGTATAGTGTTAATCATACAACGCACGTATGATTAGCCAGGCCATAAATCTTGTATCTTGTATCATGTTCCCAAGCCGATCACATGTTAACACTAGTACTCATACACTTAGTCATTAGTATTCTTGTTCATTGGCATATTGCTCATTATTGTATTTATTCTAGTATTTCCTTAATATATATATCTCTTTGTCGCATCTTGTATATTCACATCTAGTTACTGTTACATAGTTTTAATCATTGATTAGAACTACTGTTAGAGATGTACTCTGCTCCTTTCTTGACTGGATATATTTTTTCTAGATGACACTGAGGACTGGTACCCTATACATTATGGACCTCAGGATGTTGTGAGTTTAAAGTCAGAGACCCTGGCTCAGGAGGGACTTATCCCGACTGAGACAGATGATCCGGGATTAGTACCTTCTTAGTATTTCTTGTACTGGATTTGTCTCCAGCTTATTTGTTAGTATTCTTTCAGACTCATTGATGTATTATTTTAGACTCATGAGTTGTATGTGACTTTTCTATTCTTTATCTGATTCGTGCTATTTTCCATCTTAGTTCTGTGATTGAGTATATTGTTATTGTTGGTGGCTCATTATATTGCTATATAGATTACCCAGACAGCGTTCTACCATCGATTCTGCGGCGTAGGCTGGACGTTATTTTTGACTTGCATCCTTACATCGGGTGCGGATTGTGACACATTTTAGTGGTGGCCCATGCAGGTCAAACTTCGCAAGTTATGCGATGTCATAGTAGTGCGACAATTTAGTTATACTACTGCGAGCCTGCGATAGGATATAGGCTATAGGTTGAGAATACTCAATCACATCTAGAAAAATTATTTTTGATTCAACTATTCTCCTTTGATATTGATACTTGATTTCTTAAACTGTCCCTTCTTTGAGTTTCATACATCATGTGCCATATTAATTCTTTCTTTCTCTTTATCTTAGGATGCCGCCTAAGAGTAGATCGCAGCAGGGGGGAGCAGTTTCTGAGAGGTCCGCGATATTTCGAGGGCCTGCACCAGTCACTTCTTTGGTGATTGGAGTGTCAGCTGCTTTCAGAGGTCCACCACCTACTCAGAGGACTGTGCCAGCTGTATCTGAAGGGCTTCCACCTCCACCGCTTGTGTCAGCAGAGGAAACACAGATGTTTACACTATTTTGTGAGATGCTAGAGGAACAGAGGGCTCAGTCAGAGGCACATCAGAGGCAGACCGACGTTCTATGGCAGGGCATCGAGAGTGCTCATCAGCTTGCTCATGTCGTAGTTGAGAGAGGAGTTCCGGTCCAGCAACTTGTTGTTCCTCAGGTTGCTCAGCTTCGGCCAGGGCAATATTCAAGACTTTAAGAAGCTGGAGCCTAGGGTCTTCAAGGGGACGGAGGGCATCGTCTATGCTAATGATTGGCTCGAGGACATTGAGTGTCTTATGAGGGTGTCCCGTCTTTCTGAGGATTTGAAGGTTGAGGCGGTAGGACTTTAACTGTTCAACGTCGCTCGTACTTGGTTCAGGAATGAGCCAATTCTGGTTGACGCAGGACAGTCTTGGGAGGTATTCATGGACCTTTTCAAGAAGAAGTTTTTTGCTCGGGCAGACAGGCTAGACTTGGAAAGACAGTTCGAGAGTCTCATTCAGGGGAGCATGTCTGTGGAAGAGTACGCTGCAGAGTTCAGCAGGTTGAGCCAATTTGCAGACTATTTGTTGAGAGAGCCGGAGGTTCGGGCTATTCGTTTTCATGAGGGTCTAAACTGGGAAGTGAAGATCCTCATTCCGTCTTTTTATGAGACATACTCGGAGATACTTGCGGAGGCACGCAAGGTAGAGCAAGAGTTGGATTTGAAGCCCAAGAGAGATCGAGATTCTTTCCTGGGGGCCAACAGCAGTACAGTATCTGTAAAACATCCTCATTTTCAGTCCAGACCTTTCCAGCAACCACAACACCACCAGACTCCAGCTACGGCGCCGTTTTACCAGGTACCACAGCAGCAGAGACAATTACAGCAATCTTCCTGCCACTTTTGCAAGAAGCCCGGCCATATCTGGAAAGTTTGTAGGAGGAGGCTAGGAGTTTGTTTGTATTGTGGTACTGAAGGCGAAGTCCTCAGGGATGACCTCGTCCTCGGCAATGGATCCTGCTGCTGGATACGTACCCGGACCGTACTCCTCTGGGTAATCCTTCTCGCCTAAACCTGGTAGGGAACCAAGTCCTCAGAGGGACGTAATAAGGTACAAAAATACAGCATGCCAAGTATAACAGAAAGTACAAGTGCAACGACGGGGTAATCTAGCATAACCAAATAAGTGAGACACAGTTTAAAGACAATGTTCGATGCGTGGGCTGTCCAAAATAAAACCGTAGCTCCTAACACGGAAACACACGGGACATACCGCAGCTCCGGGCAAAGAGACACACGGGTGATACAACTACTCTAGATACAGGATCACTACAGAAATAGTACATATACATATATAAGTGCGTGCAGAGGAGCCCAAACGTCTAGTAACTGTCTTCCCCCAAGCGTTCAACAATTGTGCGGTGAACTGGAACCTCTATCTAGTAGTCTCTTCGCACAGAAGTAACTATCAACAAACGCGACCCTAAGGTCGTCCCAGTCTTCAGTCATGATGTCAGTATCAGGATACAGGAAATCTGGCACGATAACAGTGTATGAATGTGTCCTGGGGTGACGATATACTCAGGTACGTACATCGAGGTATTACGAACATCTAGCATTTATTACAAGATGTTACGACTAACGTCTGCACCCGGTGTACACTTGCCTGTGTCCGGCTGCTGATGACGGGGATCCGATACCACGTCCAAGTCTGCAGGTCCCGTAGTACCTAGAGACGAGATACAAACTCAATCAATAAACTATTATGTGGCAAACAGGGATGTGACACACGTCTAAACATATGCTCAGACTCAGCTACAACTCACAGGGACACGACGCTAGAGGGTTGACCAAGGTTGACTAAGAGCATGTTACATCTAATCAAATTAAACATCTGTACAATATCATCAATCCAAACCTCAATCTTACTATATTCATCACAATATTCAGTTAATCAACCCTGATCAAATCCTCAGACATATACAATCTTTCCCATTTCTCAATGAGACTACTACGTAATTATGTTCATCACTTTTTATCAAACATCAATGCATGGCTATTGGTTCAATATTACACACTACTATACAATAATCACCTGCTCCTCAATTTCCATCAGTGTTTCCTCATTAGAATAATAGCTTTTAATATTAATCATTGCTTGACATCACAACGTCATTTCACAACCAATTACACTACTCATCATCAATAACAATATGCATAAATTAATCAAAATACCCTACATCTCAAACCTAGCATTCATAAACCCTAAGTACTAACCTTGCATTTTATTCTCATTGTATATATTACAAGGAACTAAACCCTTAAATCTTAATGTTTGGACCAATATAACAAACCCTAAAATTTTCCTCTAACATTTAAACACAACCCTTAAAACTAACTAAGTTATATATAAAAATATACAATAAACATCACTAAACATGGAGATGGGGGAGAAGTCTTCACCTTGGCGAGGTGGTGGTGATGCTGGCTGGAGCAGGGAGTGGTTATGGCCGGAGTTGGCTTGGCTCGGCCGGAGTGTTGATGAAGACGATGGTGGTGGTGGTAAAGACTGGAGGTGGTGGTGGTAAGGTGCGGTGGTGGAATGGGGATGTGGATGGCCGGATGGAGGGAGTTTATGAAGACGATAGTGGTGGTGGGAATAGCAGCTGGCACGCCGGAGTGGCTTGTGGCAGCGGTGACCGGAGGGAAGTGCTCATGGCAGCAGTCGGTGGTGGGGAGAGCAGCTGGCACGCCGGAGTGGCTCGTGGCAATGGTGGTGGGAAGACTGGAGGCTGTGGTCACTCGTCGTGGGATGGTCGTGGCGAGTCAGGTGCAACGGGACCGGCCGGAGATGGCCGAGGCGGTGAGGGCGTTGCTGCCGGAGGGAAGTGCTCGACTGAAAGTTGTCGAGGTGGTCGAAGTAGGGGGCTTGGCAGCAGTCGGAGTTGGAGAGACTCGGCCGGAGTGTTGGTTCTTCCAGGAAGAAGAAGAAAGAAGGGAGAAGGAGAAGGAAAAGAAGAAGAAAGGAAAGAAGAGGTTTCGATTGATGTAGGAAGAGGGAGGAGGAAGAGAGGGGGTTGTGTTCTCTAGGTTTGGGGATTAGGGCCGGCATGGGGTAGAGTGTGGTGATGGAGACATTATATAGGGAGTTGTGTGAGGGTTGTGTGGTGTGGATGAGCCCAATTCAAATGAGGGACTAGAATTTCACATGGAGAAAAATTCCTCATCCAAAGAAGAGAAAGAGAGAGAGGAGGGGCTTGACCGGTCAAAGAAGAGGGGTGAAGCTGCTTCATTGGTCTTGACCAATGAGGTTATGACACATGTTACAACATTTACAATTAATCCCCTTAAGTTTGGGTATTTGCACAAACACATGAAAAGATGGAAAAATTATGGAAGAATTGGTGTTTGGTACTTTGTAGGGTGAGGGGGTGTTGTGTGTTTTACATGGGCTTAATTAAAGGGACATTGGAAATAAATTGGGATTAAAAATAGGATTAATCAAAGTTGGTATCCCCAATTAAATTAGAAAAAATTGTCATGTGCTCTTAAATTATATGGGGGTACATGGGATCTCAATTTGGAGTGACACAAAGGTCATAAATAGTGTAGGCTTGGTGTCAGTCTTGGACCCTTTAATTGGTCCGGCTCAACAGGTTAAGTTGGTGTCTAAAAATAGATGGTAACGACACCGGTGCACGACACATGATTAAATATGAATTTTGGTTAAGAAAAATTGTGCAATTAATTTAGAGTACAAGAAAATATGATTTTGAGTGACGGTAAAGTCCAGCGCCTAAATTGGCGTGTCAAGTCATAAGTGCAATAATCTATTGGAATTTATGGGCTGATGTTGGTGTCACTACCATATTTTCTAGAAAAGGATATTTTGGTCATTTTATAATTAATTAAATATTGTGCATGTTAAATATTTATTTATTATATTATTTATTTATTATTAGCATGATAGATTTATTTTTTGGACTTGTGTTAGTGGACCTAACTAATTTAGTTTAGACTCATGGACCAACATGTATTAATTGTTAGAATTGAGCCCAACTAGAAAGCCCATTAATTAGGAGGATGATTAAATTAATTAAACCATTGGACTAGAAGCTTCCCTCCTTAATTAATTTTTTCATGAGAGGCCCCAAGGGGTATTTTAGACTTTATATAGTAGCTTGAGGGAGGGGGCAAGTGAGGCCTATATAAAGGGGATGAAAACTTTCTCTCTCTTCATTTTTCATTCCAAATCTAGATCTAGA
Organism: Iris macrosiphon; assembly: GCA_036927795.1. Taxonomy (NCBI): domain Eukaryota; kingdom Viridiplantae; phylum Streptophyta; class Magnoliopsida; order Asparagales; family Iridaceae; genus Iris; species Iris macrosiphon. The sequence continues at coordinate 45,785,733 of JAYESA010000018.1, forward strand.
ATTTCCCTCAACCAAATTTCATCAAATCCCTACCAAATTTCCACCTAATTACTTCCCAAATCACCATTGGAGACTAGAAGAGCAAGGATCTAGAAGGAGAAAGTAAGGATCTACAAAGAGAAGCAAGGATCTACAAGTTGGAGGCCAATTTCACCAATTTTGGAGGTTTCATTGGGAATCCATCTCCCAATAGGTATAATTTAGTTTTTCCCCTTAAAATAGCTTCTAAATCTGAGATTTAATCATGAATAATCAACCCATATATATGTACTACCCATAGGATTTGGTTTTGTGTTCATAGGAGACCTATGGAGAAAGTTATGGTACTTTTTGTGTCAATTTTGGAGGAATTCCGAAAATGACTTTTGTTGTGTGTGTCAATTAATCCTATAGATCAATTTGACATATGTTTATGTGTTTGGGGCTAGTATCGTATCCACAATTGGGTACATGTAGGTCGTATCCCAATAATTTGGGGATACGTGTTGTTTTGGGAGATTTTTCTCCGACACGGGACTTTGTACATGTCGTATTTTAACATGGACACATAGATCTACATTTGACACTTTATTTTGTTCATAAATATTATATATGATTTATTTGTGTCCTTCGGGGTGCAATTGGATGTGTGGTGGACTCGTGTCGCATGCGTATCCTAGATCTAGTGGGATACGGTGTGATACTCTCCAATTATTGTGTGTTTATATGTAGATCTAATTAATTGTGCTTTAATTCTTGAATTATAATTGTGTATGTATCTATATATATTATATATATATATATTATGTATATTTATTATAGTATTTATTGTATCATATATCTATGTATTATATATGTATTAATAGAATATATATTATGTAACTTTCTTCTACATGTATTAATATATATGTTATAATATATATTAGGGATGTAAATATATGTATATGTTTTATATAATATATGTATATGTTTAATTAAGTAATTAGATTATTTATAGTTATTATATGATTATTTTTATATTTATATATATATGTAGATATATATTTATAAGTGGTAGCATATGTATATATAATATAGTAGATATATTTATATGTGGTTATATATATAGTTATATTATATATTGTTATGTATTTATATTATTGTATGATTATATATATGTATACATATATGTATAGTTATATATACATATTACTATATGTGTGTGTGTGTATGTTACTATGTGGTATTTTATACAATTTACTATGTATAAGTGTATGTATAGTTATATATAGTTTTATATGTTTATTGTATAAATATATATTATGGGTTATATACATGTATTTAAATATATATTGTATAAATATATATATATATATATATATGGTGGGTTATATATATGTATTTATATATATATATTGTATATATATATACATATATTTTTAGCGACAACAGCGAGCCAGAAGTGTCGCAACAGCAGCAACAAATGCAAATAATAGCAGCTTTTCAGCGACAGCAGTCAGCGACAGTTGCAGAAAACTGTCGCTAAAACAACAGTGTATCAGCAGAGTATCAGAAGCTTCAGCGACAGTTTTTAGTGACAGTGCAGAAAACTGTTACAAAAAACTGCAGTGTATCTATCTATATACACAGCAGCTTTCTGTGACAGTGGACAAGGTATTTAGCGACAGTTTGGCAGTTTTTAATATATTAGATATTAATATATATATATATAGATATATATGTATATATATATGGTAATTAATATATATATAAATATATTCCTAATTGCTATTTGTATTATAGTATACTATATATGTATATATTTAGTTGTAGCATATAAATTTATTAGAATAGTTAGTATATTTTAGTTATCAATTGTTATGAGTTTTTTTTTATATATTATATATTTGTAGGTATGTACGTACGTATATATGTATTAATAGTTAGTGTGTAGTTGGTAGTTAGTATTATTCTATTAGTACATACTAGAGTTATATTGGATTGATATATGTAATTATTGATGGGTAGTTAGTATATATATGAGATTTTGGCAATTACCTTGAGATACCAAGGTAAGTATCAAGATATACCAAGGTATGAGTAGTAGGTATTGGCATAAGTAATAGGATAGTTGTAAACTAATTATGGGTTGGTATTAAGGTGACTAAAATAAGGTATATAGTATTATATAAATATTAAATACATAGTAGTTTATAATTATTGTTGGGTAGTTATTATAAATAAGGTTTTGAATTTACCTTGAGATGTCAAGGTAAGTATCAAGGTATTGGAGGATAATCAAGGTATTGGGTTTGGATATCAAGATAGAGGTTTAGTATTGCGATACCAAGTTGGTTCGAAACCAAGGTATCCATTTAGTATTTGTAATTAGGATTTTATATATATAATATTGTTTGATATGTACATATGTGTTATATTTATCCCTTGTTTGCGTATCCTGAGATATGGTATCTTAGTATCCTAAGATTTAGTTTGTATGGCCTAGATTCATAGTGTGTGAGCCCAATATCTTTGAGTTAGACTCATGCAACATAGAAATAGGTAGTTGACCATAATTTGACTATAGTTGACCATAGTTGACTTAGAGTTGACCTAGTTTGACTTTTGACTTAGAAATAGTTTTATAACCTAGAAATTGACTAGTTTAATTTATTTCTCTTCCCCAAAACTTATATTAATGCAATATTTCATATATAGGTCTGTGACACCAGTTCGGACATCATTTTTTTATCATTTGCTCTGGACCACAGGCGAGTACATTCTCTGATAGTTTTCATTATTTGATTACCACTATAATTCAAGTATTTAGAAATATTACTTATGATTCTTGACACGATAGTACACGGATTGGTATTGTTATTGGATCGTTAGTCATGGGATGTTACCTTGATTATGGAGATGGTATCGGATACTGTCCTTGTTGGTATTGGATAATATTGAATAATGTAGATTAAATATTGGATACATTGGCTAGTGACGTGTCATGATTCGATCCATCATATCAGTCGGGACGGGGGAAATACCAATTAAATATGTGATCAAGAAACTATCGGCTAGTAGTGTAATCATTGGCTACTAACTAACCATGCAATTCACGTATGGTTGAGTAAGCTCCTTAGTGTAATCATTGAATCTCCCAGGCCGATCACATATTTAGTTATAG